>JAPFRF010000021.1:67546-230046 GCA_029282475.1 Phrynocephalus forsythii | reverse complement strand
CAGGGCAGTTGGGCCAACATTCGGCTCCTGTCGCATTTTAAAGCGGGACTCTTAAGGAAGAGAAGGGATCGCTCGCTGGGATTGCCTGGCCGCGGTCGGCCCCCGGGAAAGAAAACTCCGCCCCCGCCGGCTCTCGCAGAGGTGTGTGTGTGTGTGTGTGTGTGTGTGTGTGTGTGTGTGTGTGTGTGTGTGTGTGTGTGTGTGTGTGCGTGTGCGTGTGTGTGTGTGTGTGGGGGGGAGGGGAGAGTAAACCTGGGCCCCTCACTTGAGCAGGACCTGGAAACGGACAGGCGGGGGCGGAGGGGGGAGAGGGAAGCCAACCGCTAGCCCAAGCGGGGACCAGCCAGGCCTTGCTCCCGGGCCGAGGCGGGAGGCTCCCCAGCTTCCTGCGGCTCTTCCTCTCCTTCTGACCAAGCTCCTCCGTCCTGCGAGGAGCCGCGAGGTTTCGCAGGGCCGTCCGCGGGACGGGCATCGGCTCGTCTCCGCTCCAAGAATAGGCTTTCTCGGGCCGCCCCGAGGGCTCGGGGACCGACGCCGCCGGGAAGGGGTGCTCTTTTCAGGACTGGAAGCGGCGGCGCTTGGCCAGTGGAGAGCAGCAGCGAGCTTCTCTCAGCCGCTTGTTTGGAAGGCTTTGGCCGGGCGGCCGCAGCATCGGAAAGAGCGGGCGGAGCCCCCGAGCGATGCCTCGGAAGGCCGTCGCGGCTGGGTCTGGCGCGCACGTGCCTCCCATTCCTTCCTTCCTTCCTTCGAGCTCAGCCGCCCTTCAGGCCGGCTAGGAAGTGCGGGAGGCCGGCGCCGGCCCTTGATCCAGCGGAGGTGGGAGAAGCTGCAGGCCGGCCGGGAAGGGGCCGAGCGACCCACTGACTGCCAGAGGGTCCAGCCCTACCTTTAGCCCTTGACTCTGGGAATAAAGGGCCGCGCTGCAGGCCACACACACACACCTGGCGCATAACCCAGAGTAGGAGCCGGACACTGGCGGCAGCTCCAAGTGGGAACCCTCCCCGCCGCCCCACGGCCCTGACGCTGCTGGAGAAAGCCTCCCTCCCCCCGCCCACTCCCCACTCCCTGCCCTGGCCCGGCTGTCTCCCGAGGCAGCTCCGAGGAGGGAAGACGGGCGAGGAAGCCGAAGCCGAGCGGGGTTCTTCGGAACCCCAGAGCGCAGAACCCCCGGGTGCCAGGGGAGCACCTTTCGCCCAAGAGAGCGGGAGGGCTCTCTTATAACTTTCCCCTCCCACCTCGGCAGGCCGCCGCCCCCTCCCTGTAAAATTTCCCAAAGGGGGGGCTCTTCCATTCTCCAGAGCACGCTTCCTGCCCCACTGCCTCCCACTTTGGGGGGCCGCTCTGACACCTTCGACGGGGCGCAAGAAACCTGGGAGATGCGGCAAAAGAACGCCCTCCTGCTCTGAAATAAAACCCCCTCCGCCCCCTCCCACAGAGCGGGGGCGGGGCGGGAGACCCTCTTTGTGCAGCAGGGCTTCTCCCGACCTCGGCCGGGCTCCACCGCCCAGGCCTGGAGTCCGCCTCTTCCCCGGCTGCCCACTGGCAGGGAGGCGGAGGGAGGCGGAGCTGCAGGCCGGGGACGCGCTCCTTCCCGCCCGCCCCCTTGCCGCCCGCCGGCTGACCAAGCCTCAGCCACGCGCCGCGCCGCCGCCGCCGCATTCGCCCGCCCCGCTCGCTCGCTGCTTGTCGCCTCTCTTCCCTCCCGCCCTTCCTTCCTTCGCCCTCCCCTCGTCCCGCCCCGCCGCCTCCGCCTCGGCATCCGACACAAAGTTTAGCAGGGGACTCCCTCGCTCGAGGAGCGGCGGCGGCGGCGGCGGCGGGAGCAGGAGGAGCAGCCGCCGCCTCGCCCGGTCAGAGCAGGGCGCCCGGGGCAGGCAGCGCGCAAGTGGCGGAGGGCGGGCGGCTGTGCCATGCGGGTCTCCCCCCGAGTAGCGGCGGCGGCGGCGGCGGGGCTGGAGGGCGGCCGTGGCCCAGTCCGCCGGCGGGGCGGCGGAGGCCGGGTGGCGGGCAGGATGCGGCCGTGGCTGGGCGCAGGCAGGCGGCATGGCCCCCCCGCCTAAGGGCCCCCCTGCCCGCAAGAAGCTGCTGTGCATGTGCAGCCTCTCCCTCTGCCTCACCTACGTCTGCTACAGCCTCATGGGCGGCCCCGGCGCCCTCCGCTCCCCGCTCGCCCCCCAGGGCACCCCCAGCCCCTCCGCTTCGCCGCCGCCGCCGCCGCCCCCGGGCATCCCTGCCGCCACCGCCTCCCTCCGCGAACCGGCTCCTCTCCGGCTCCGAACCTCGCCGCCGCCGCCGCCGTCCGTTTGCACCGGCGCCGCTCCGAGCGGCGCCTCCTCCAGCCCAGCCGAGCCAGAACCACCCGGTACCGGCGGCGGCGGCGGCGGCGGCAGCAGCCCAACCGCCACCGGGCGGCTGCTGGACCAGCTCCCGGAGAGCCCTGGCGGCGGCGGCGGCGGTCTTCCCGCCGCTGCCGCCTCTTCCTGGGCTGCCGCCGGCGCCGGCGTGACGGAGGTTGCGGGCTCCGCCGGTGCCTCGTCCTCCGAGGGCTGGACCGCCACGCCGGACTACGGAGAGAAACGGCTGCCGCAGGCGCTGATCGTCGGCGTCAAGAAGGGAGGCACCCGCGCCCTGCTGGAGGCGCTCCGGGCGCACCCCGACGTCCGCGCGGTGGGCACGGAGCCCCATTTCTTCGACCGCAACTACGACAAAGGCCTCGACTGGTACAGGTGAGGCGGCGGCGGCGGCGGCGGCGGCGGCGGCGGTGGCGCGAGGGAGGGAGCGGGGCCGGGCGGCGCGGACCACTCCCGCGGAGAGAGGAGGGCTTCGGGCGGCGAGGAGTTTGCCTGGAACAGGGTAGGGGTCCGTGGCCTGGGGGAGGGGGTTCTGCTTTGGGGTTTGCCGCCGCCGCCCCCCCCCGGCGGCCGCGCCCTCAGGGCCCGGGGGGAGAAGGGATTCCTACCTCCCGCCACTTCCACTGTTGGTCGGGGGCGGCCCCCGCTCTCTCTCTGTACCCCTCCCCCCCAACTCCCACCCCCATGCTGTTCATGCTACTCGGTCCGCGACCCTGGAGGAAAAGCTCTGAGCTGGGCCGCCCTGCGAGAATGCCTCCGGCCGAACCAGTGTGGCAGGTTGCGCACAGAGGGAAGCCTTTGGGGCCCCTTCCTTCCTTCCTTCCTTCCTTCCTTCCTTCCTTCCTTCCTTCCTTCCTTCCTTCCTTCCTTCCTTCCTTCGCGCGGCGCCTTGTTCGCTGCTTCCCCGAGGCAAGGGGATTCAGGCGGCCAGGGAGCGCTCCCGCGGGAGGCCAGGAGGGACGGAGGGACCGGCTGCCCCGCGCGCAGCTCTGGGTGGGACCGCGAGGCCGGGGAGCGGCGGCGGCGGCGGCGGCGGCGGCGGAGCTGGGAAGGGCGGCACTCCGCGGGCGAGGGGCTGAGGCGTGCCCGGGGTCTCGTCGGCGCGGGGGCCCTGGTCAGGCTCAAGGCAAAAGCGAAGGAGGCACCGCGGCCGAGCTCCCTGGAGGGCCCCGAGAGGCGGCCTCTCCTCCGAGCACGTGCCTCCGGCCAGGGGTTGGGGACCAGGCTCTGTTTCTCTGGGGAGGAAGGAAGGAGGGAAGGACGCTTGGCACATGTCCTCAGTTTCCCTCCGATTACTGCTGCCCCTTTCCCTGCAGCCACCGCGACCTCCTGGTCTCCGCCATCCCGTCCCTGGTGTCTGATCTTGGCACCCAAGGGGTGTAAGAGGGAGGCCTTTCAGCGCTATTGGGATGGCCCTGGAGTTTTTCCAGCGAGCTGTGAAAGTCTTCACAGGCTCTGGGGAGAAGTGGGGCAGGAGAGCGCCCAGAGTGTGCACTGGCAGGCCTGTGGGCCTGAGAGGGGAACTGTGTCTGCTAGGGTCTTTTTGTGGGGAGGGGTTCCATGCTTTATTTTGCTTTCCTGCACTGGCAGTGGGGCAGTGGTGGGGCCTCCAGCCTGGTTTTCAGTCCAGACTTTATCGGTGCAATCTGGGGTTCTGGAGATGACCTCCCAAAAGTGCTCAGTTGCTTAAACGACTCCAACAAAGTTTGGTGAAAAGAGAGCGGATTCACCCCCCACACCCCAGCAGCCCTACCTACAGCCTGCCTCTATGACAGAGCTGGTGAACTGGGGCCCTGCAGGCCTCCTCTCCAGCACTGTGCCCCTGGGAATTCCTCCCCGCCCCCCCTTACCTCCCCGCCTCCCCCCTGCATGAATACAGGCTCCTGTCTCCATCTGCACCCCCCCCAGTCTGCCCTCTCCTCCCAGCCCCTGTCCTTGAGGCCTCTCTCCCCAGGTGATAAAACAGCCTCCCTCCGTGAGCCCATTGCGGATCACGGCCCTTGTAGCGCAGGCAAGGTGTCTGCGTGTCGTCTGAGGGGAAGGAGAGTCGGAGAGCAACTCTCAGGCGAAGCCACTTCCATGTCATGCTGAGGAAGATGAGTTGGAGGGAGGGAGGCTTCCTCCTGCAGACAGAGAGCAGCCGGAGAGCAGGCTGGCAGTGTGGGGTTTTGCCTGGCCCCCGGGCAGATGGTAGGCACACGACCTCTTTCCTTAGCCTCCAGGTTGGCCGCGTCTCTCTCTCTCTCTCTCTCTCTCTCTCTCTCTCTCTCTCTCCTTGGATGGTGGTGGGCAGCTTATGTCTTCCTTCTTGGGGCAGCCAAGACACCTGGAAGCCAGAGAGGGCCTCCCTGCCCCCTTTGGCTTTTCTGGCCAGGGACTTACTTGGGCGCCAGCTAATGGACAGCCCAGGCAGAGGCTCTGCTCTGCACCATTCCTGTAGCTCTTGGCTGGCCACGGGCCTTCCAGCAGAGATCTGGGGCCCCTCTGGCTGCGTGTGGGCCACCTTTCTGTCCTTCTGCAAAACCAGTGGGTGAGAGAAGCACCTGCCTTGCCTGCCTGCCCGCCTCTTTCTGCTACAATTCTGCGGAAGGGAAAGGAGCCACGGGGGGACATGGGTTTTGCTCCCTCACTGAGTGTTGGTTGGCCCCAGAGAGCGCCTTCCCGCACCTCTGCTCCTGTCCTTGTGCAAAGGCTCCCTGCCGGCTGCCAGTCATATATTTGCTACATCATGGGGCTTTGTACATCATGGGGCTAGCCTGGTTCTCTTTATAGCAAATTATAGTTTTGTGTCTTGGAATCTGTGGCATCTGATTTAATCGATGCAGCTTTCTCTGCAGGTTGCCAACATGTCTCTGAGTAGGCTGTCTTTCCTGCAGGGGTGTTGGTGTTGGCGGAAGGAACCGCCGGTCCCCCTGGCTTCCCAGGATCCCAGTGCTTTCTTGGCCACCCGTGTCACTGCAGGCGAGAGTGTCTGTTCCGCAGAGGCCCCTTGCTGTGGGTGGAAAGTCAGAGAGGGTCAGAGAATGAGGCAGCTGCTGAGTTGGATGGGACACCAAGGATGCCCTCATCCCACCCACTCCCTGTGCAGGAACCCACCGCCAGAATGCTCCTGACCAAGGGCCAATCGGGGCCCTGCTTAAAGGCCTCCAAGGAAAGAGAGCCATCCCCTGACAAAGCAGGGTCTGCCCCACCCCCACCCCCTCTCGCCATCAGGATGCTGAGTGGGGCACCTTTATTCTTCTCATGATCTGAGTCAATCCCCCCACCCCCACCTCGTCTCTCAATCACAAAAACATGCACACACACACCAGTGCTCCTGGGCTCAGGGTGGGAGCTTCTTCTTAGGCTGCAGCCCTTAGCCCCTCCCCACCCCTCTTTCTTTGGGCTCTTTTCTTCCCTACAAAGATTAATTGAATTAAATTAAAATTAAGAATGATGTAGCCATTATGACAGATTGAGAGTGGAATTTTCAGTTAATCCAGAAAATGATCTCATTGTTGCATTTCTGTTTACCCTTTCCTTAGTTTAGTTTACTAATGAAGGCACAGGGTGTCAGTTATCAGGAACCACGGCAGAGCAGGGGCTGGTGGCTGCTGGTGGTCCAGGGCCCAGGCTTGCCCTCCTTAGGACCTTCTGTTTTGCTTTAAATGTCTGTTTCCAAAGCAGACCCGAGGGAGTGAGGGAGTCTCCTAGTGCTGCCTAAATGTGTGTTGTTTTTTTTTGCAGGGGGGTTGGAGCTATCCATTTTTGTGTGCCTAGTTGTATGGAGCCACACCAAGGTACCTGTGGTGCAGCCTGTGGCAGCTGGACCACACTTTGTTCACCTGGTTATAAAGCTGTCATGAAGTACAGCTAAGGATGATGGTCTTTGTGAAGATTTTTGTAAACCCTTTGAAAATAGACTGTTCAAGCCAGTGCAGAAGACCACCTGTGAACATATGACAAGACAGGTGACACTTTTAAGTCATGAAAAGAAAGCTGCTCAGATGGAATTCATAAACCATGGAAGGATCCAACCCTCTCCAGTTTGTGTAAATACATTTAACTCCTAAATGTAGATTTAGATTTTAAACAGTCCCCAACATACATAAACACTGGACATTTGTCCCCCCTGCTGCTTTAAAGACTTAAAAGTATATCTGGAAGGGACAGGGTGGGGGTTATGTGTGTCTTCATTATTTTTGTGTCCCTCAGGTTACATCCAACAGGGTTTTCAAGGTGTGTGTGTGTGTGTGTGTGTGTGTGTGTGTGTGTGTGTGTGTGTGTGTGTGTGTGTGTGTGTGTGTGTGTGTGTGTGTGTGTGTGTGTGTGTGTGAAGGGTTATGTGCCAGGTGTGCAGAGAACTCACCGTGCCTGTTTTAGTGTTGAGTCAGGTGCCTTTTCTAATGGTCTGGCTGCACTCATTAGCTTTGAACACAGCTCCGACTTCAGCGGCCAGGCAGGCACACACGGCAGAAGCTGCTCCGGGTTGTCTCCAGGGCGAGCGCATGAATGAGCAAAGGATCCTGCCTTTACTGCGTGGGCAGTAATCCTAACCGCTTCACCAGTGATATGTCAGTTCAGCTGCCTACACGCTTCCCTGCTTGGGGAGGCCCGGTCAGCTCTTGGTGGGAGCTCAGGCCAGGCTCTCTGCAAGGGGGGGGGGGAGGCAGCCAGGCCCCCTGTTTGTCTTTTGGCACAGGGTTGACTTAAGACTCTGAAAGCTGAGCAGCCTCTCCTGCTCTTGGGATTCAGAAACTAGGGATTCAGGCTCAGTCCCGCTCCTCCTCCTCCAGCAAGCCCTACTCCCCACGGAAGAGATCCTGTTGAAGTGGCAGAGTAAGAGGGTTCCTGCCCAGTTGGTGGAGGGGGGTGTCTTTTCCAGAGTCGTTTGTGAGCTTTGTTTATTTGTTCTTGGCTACAGAAACCCTGTTCCCTACAATCCATTACTGTGTGAAAAGTAAGGTAAAGGTTCCCCCCGCAGATGCGTGCTAGTCAGCTCTAGGAGCGGTGCTCATCTCTGTATTCAAGCCGAAGAGCCAGTGTTGTGCAAGTCCATGGCCACATGGCTGACACGGCTGCAAGGAAACACTGTTTTACCTTCCCGCTTTTTTACAGCAGTACCTATTTGTCTTCTTGTATTTACATGCTTTCCAATTGCTAGGTTAGCAGGATCTGGGGTTATCAACAGACGCTCACTCTGCTGCGTGCCACCCAGGATTCGAACCACCGAGCTGCCAACTTTGCAGCCGACAGTTTTCCAAAGCCTTAGTCCACTGAGCCACCACTGTGAAAAGTACACATTTCTAAAAAGTAATGTCCAGTATTACGTGAACTGCTATATTCCTCTGTCTTTTAAAAATCCTGCTACTTCTTTTTCTGGAAGAGGAGAGTGGTGTGAACTTGAAAAAAGATCTTACTAAGTAATGCCAAAATTTTCCCTGTTAAACACAAAATGTAACATTGCTGCCACTCACTGCATTACTTTTGAAATGTAAAGCTGCTACATCCTCAAAAGCAAAAAGAGGTCATGAGATGCAGGTGCCAAAGACAACATGTTCCTTCCAAGATGTGTGTCTGGCATGGGAAACACCTCCAGCTATTTACATGGAGAAATAATTCCACGGGGCCTGATTCCCCACTCACTCTTACATTGAACAGGGGAAGAGGGAGCCATTTCCTGTCGGCCCGACCCCCCCAACCCCCAACCCCAGAACCAAGGGACTGGGTTCAAGCAGCCTCTCTGGTGCCTTCTGGCTTCGGACAGAGAGAGGCCGTGGCTCCTGGCCAATGTGGCCAGTCCTCTGTTCCAGGGACTTTGGAGCACGCGCCCTGGGCCCGGCTGGTGGGTGGCCTTTGCCTTTTGTGAGATCAGCAGCTTCCGACCCTGAGCAGCGCCTGTGCTTTGGCCGGGGGGGGGGGCATCTCGTGGGCTCTGTTCCTGATCCTCCACCCTCCTTCTGTCTCCAGGAATGGCTATTGATTTTTCTCAGCTCCTGCTGAGAGTGGCGTATCATGGAGAAAGAGCGATTTCAGGTGCTCCGCAGAGGTGGTGGGTCTGGTGTGTGACACACACACACACACACATACACACACAGACAGACACCCTTCCCGGGGCTGTGAAAGAAGAGCCAGTGGCCGGCTCTTGGCTTTGCTTACTTATTTTGCTATTTCCAAGCCACACTCTATTGACCGTCCTCGGTTGGGACCGAATCGATAAAATCACATTAAAAGAGGCTAAAACTGTTCAAATACTTTCAGGCAATCTAACATGATTGTGAAACAATTTAGAATTATTTTACAATCCAAGCAAAACATCCAGCCGAGTAAAGTATTGGAAAGCAGCCCCTGATCTCCCTGGTAGCCCTGCGTTCTCGTGGCTTGCCAGGTTCTAAGCGCAAAGCGGGAGGGGAGCAGAGCTGCCAGAGGAAGGTGTCCCAGGGCCAGGCACCGTGAGTGACGGAGGAAGCCCTCCCCTGAGTTTGGCATGCCCTCAGCCACTTCCAAGGGAAGACGCTCCCCCCCATCCCATCCGTTTATTCCGTGGCTGGGAAGAAAGCCAGGACCTGTCCAGGGCCCCTCGGTGGCTCCTCCGAGGCACCTCCAGGGCGAGGCTGGAAATGGGGTGCCGGGGGTGGGGGTGGTTCACTGGCATTCCATGGCCTGGATATCTGCTCCCAGAAGCCCTGCCAACCTGCCCAGCCACCAGGCTCCCCCACCCGCCCGCCCACACCCTAAAATCCCAGCAAAAGAGCCGGCTCCACCTCCCAGAACCATCTCATCTGCAGGCCAGCAGCCATTGCTCTCAGAAATGTGGAGTGGGGATTTCCCCCCTGGTGGGAACCCTGGCAAACCCCAACGCCCTGGAGGATATGCTCCTGCGCCTACTAGGCAGCCCTTCCTCAGGCGGTGGTAGATGGCCCCGGGGCTCTCCCCTCTCCAATCCTTGTGGCACAGGCCCTCTGCCGCCCGCCCCCCAGCTTCTCTTCCAAGGGCTTTGTCGCCTTGCTTTCCCCCCCACCCCCACCCCCTGGGGAGCGTGTGTGGCTGCGAGTCCGTGGTCTGTGCAGGATTTGTGGATCATTTCCAGCCTAAGCCTGCGGAGTGCGTGCGCGAGAAGCCACTCTTCTGCACCAGTCGGCCCACAGCCCTGCTTTTGGGGGGGGGGGTGCTCATGCAGATGATCCCAGAAAGGAGAAAGCACTAAGCCCTCTGCCTCTTTCTTTAAGCCTTCAGCCTGGAAACAGCCCGGCCGTGCCAAGAGCCTCTGCACAGGCAGGGAAGGGGGGGCTGCCCTCAACTCCTCCTCCTGCCCCTCCGCCTGCCCCCCTGGGCGCTGTTGGGGAAGGGGCCGACCAGAAAGCCCCCTCCCCAGGAGAGCCTGGGGCCGAGGGCCCTGGATTCCAGGGCAGAGGCTGGAGGTGGTGACCTCTTGGGCTGAGGGAGGGGCTGAACCACCTGCTTTCCTCGGGCTCCCTTGCTCCCCCCCCATGTGTTGTCATGGGGACTTCTTTTTCCCTGAGTTATTATCCTGTGCACTTCCACAGAAATTTTATTGCTTTGGGGGCTGCAGAGGCCCATGTGGGACATTTTTCACTGCTCATGGTGCGGAGGTAATTTCTTTCAAATGATTTTTGCTTGAAGTGGTTTGGGCGAAGCAAGGAGGGTGCGCGGGTGTGAATGAACAGCCCGCCTTTTAGCGCCGTGTCCTGGGGAGGAGCCGGTGATCAAGCCTCTTCAAGCATTCACTGTGGATATTGTAATTTTGCTGGCAGGAGCAAATAGGTCGCAGCCCACATTTATTCCCACCTCCCGTGAAGCCGGTTTTTCTTTCCTCTTTTTTTGTCATGGGTTACACAGGAAGTCCCCTGGGACCCCAAAGGCTGCCTTGGCCGTTCGGCAGCCATCCAAAGGGGGGGGGGCAACCTGTTGCTGCTGCTGCCGCCACGGCCTTTGGCCACGCTGCAGAGACGGGGCTGGGGATGGCAGGGGCGGGGAGGTCCCAGGACACCAAGGGCTGCCCCCAAGGGGGAAGGAACCACCGCAAGAAAAGCCAGGCGGGGAGGGCCTGGAAAAGGGCGGGCGAGGGGCAGCCCCGAGGGGTCTTGCGGACAAGAGGCCAGTGGGTGGCCTGCATTTGACAGCTCATGTGGGGAGAGGAGGAGGAATGGGGGAGGGGGCTCACCCGACAACAAACCCTCCAAAGGGGGAAAGTTTGAATGCTGGGGAAAGGGGTGTGTGTGAAATGGAGCTGCAGGAAATAAAGAAAAAACAGGCTATTTTATTTTATTTTATTTTATTTTATTTGGCAAACCCTCCAGCATTTCTTCCCTGAGAAATTGGAGCCCCATCGCTGTCCCACCCACACTCCAGCCCCCCTCCTTTGAAATCCCACGCAAGCATCAAGGATGGATCATAAACCCCACTGCTCTTTATGGCTTCGGCAGCGTTACAGTCGCCAGTCACATTTTATGTAAATGAAAGCATTTACCTCCACCTCTCCTGAAGTATGCCAGCTTCCTTAAAGAATTTATTTTGGAGCATAAACAGGAGTAGAATGTAGCTAAATTTCATGACAGGTTTTAAACTCATTTAGGATTCCATGCCTGCAGAATGTGTGTGTGTGTGTGTGTGTGTGTGTGTGTGTGTGTGTGTGTGTGTGTGTGTGTGTGTGTGTGTGTGTGTGTGTGTGTGTGTGTGTGTTAGTTATGAGGCTGCTGTGTTGACTTTTTTGGCCTCCCCACCTTGTGTGCAACAGCTAAGAAAGTCCCGGGATCTTGAACATTGCAACTGCCTCTCCAGAGTGATCTGGGAGGACCCTTCCAGGACCCCCCCCCCAAGTGTGCCTCCCTCCTGGCTTCCTTGTGCAAATGAAACCAAGGACCCGAGGGCCCTCCAGCTTCTTAGCATCAGAGGCCACCTGCTCGGGTATCTCCCACTGGCTGGTGGTAGGAGGGCTGGCCAGGAGCTCCCCTGAGCTCCCCCCGCCACCTCCTCGGTCTGTGTGCTGAAAGTGCTGTGCTGTCCTCTAAGGATGCTCTTGGCTTCCAGATGGTTGCCTCTCACCTCCCTTCCCACTGGTGCTCTCTGATTGATGAGGGCCTCTTCCCGAGAGAGCAGGCAGACTGGCCGGGCATTGATCAGCCTCCTTTTTGCAGGCAAAGCCCGTGCTCTCACCTTTTGGCTCTTCTCCTGATGACTTGTTTGCACAAAATGAATCCCAGCTTCTCCTTCTTCTTCTTCTCCCTCCTCCTCCTCCTCCTTCTTGGCAATCACCGCGAATACAACTGAGCCCCCTTATTCCCAGGAGGGGCTTGGCTACCTGCCTAGTGGGCCCCTTGGCTGCTGACTGAAGGGAAGGCCCTGCACAGGAGGCCCTTCTGGTTTGGTTCGGCAGCCGGGAGATGAGGCACAAGAGAAGCACCGGGGCTTTGTGGACCCTCAAGCGGGGGGTCTTCAAGCAGCCTCAGGCTCTGCTTCCAGGGAAAGAGGCTGGTCAAGGGGAGGGGAGAGTGCCAAAGGGCCCCCAGGAAGAGGGCCAGGTGGCCAAGCAGAGGGAACCATCCTCGGCTGGGCAGTTCCTGGGATAGGACTCAATATAATCCATGCCCCCTTCCTCTTTCCAAGCCAGAGAACAGTTTCTTTGCTTGCTGTTGGCCACTGTGGGGGCCTGGCAGGGACGCGCCTGTTGGCAGCCCCCTCTCCCAGGCCAGCCACATAGCTTTGTTTAGGTGGGAGACCTGGCATGAGACCAGAAGCAGCCCCTTCATTACCCCTAGCAGATGACCTCACACAGCCAGCCCCCTCCCTTTCTGCCAGGGCTCCCTCGCGTTGGCCTCTGGCTTCCTCCCTCCTGACCCACAAGACCAATGGCCAGAGCAAAGTCTCTTGAGGTCATGCCCGTGCTTAATGACAGAAGGAAATTCCATTGCCCATACAGGCATGGGTTGGCACCGGAAATCGCCCTGGGAAAGCCTGTTATGGGTCCCATGAGTTTTGCAACAGGTGCTTGTAAATCACGGTGCTCAGATGCTGGCAATGAGTTTGGCTGACCTGCTCTGTGTTTGTGTGGTAGGCAGCATGCACACCCACCCACCCACCCACCCACTCGGCAGTGCCCTGCTCCAGCCGGCAGAGGGGCAGGTGTGCAAAGCCCCTTCTTCCTGGTCCTTGGCCTGCGGGGGCAAAGTCCATGGTTGAGGAGGAACACCTTGGCTAGGCTGGTATCAGGAGCCATCAAGATGCTGAACAAGCCAGGTTTGCTTGCTTGCTTGCCAGATTGGCAGAGGGCCACTCAATCCTAGGCGTGGGTGACTGAAGGCGAGCAGAGGGTGTGCACTGCCCCAGCAGGCAAGGGGGGGGAGGGAGAGTCCCTGCCTTTCTCAGGTGGGGCTGCCCCTTTGGTAGGAAGAGCATTCTCAGACAAAGGAGGTGGGCCAGTTGAGACGTCCCAGAAGAGCCACAAGGGCGGGATGTGTGTTGAACAACATAAGCCAAGAATCCTTTGCCTCTTGGTTCTCAGGAGGGAAGCAGATGGGCGTTGGCTCATTTGGGAGTGGGATCCCCTGCTCTTCAAGGAGGAGCCCGGTTGGCCTCATGCCACAGCCCCTCCCCACCACCTCCAGCCAGTGCACATGCTGGTGAAGGAGGAGGGAACCGTGTCTGAGAAGTGAAAGCATGGAGAGCTGGGATTTTAAGCAGTGACGTCATCCATCCTTCCACCGTTGGCCACCCAGCTGGCTTTTGCAAGAGTCGGGGTGGGGGTGGGGGCTTGGCGGGCAGAATGCCACTGGCCATCCACGCTGATGCCTAGTATCCCTCCAGTTCTTCTGAGGAAGGAGGGTCCCCATGTTCTGCCCATGACCCCCTAGATTAGATTGTGAGGATGCTTGAATGCCACGCCATTGCTGCGGAATGCAGATCACAAGGAACACAGATCTCTCTCTCTGTTAACACGCATGAGACCCTGTGCATTTTTATTGCTTGACTCCTCGGCATTTAATGAATAACCTCGGTGTTACATTAATGCCAGTTTGTGTGTTGTAATTAATGCTTGTGTTGCCGATGGAAATGGAGGGCCATCAACTTCCATGACTCAGGAGAGGGGAGGGCAGCCCTAATTGGCTGCCTGCAAACGGGAAAGGGCTTAGCCATTAAATGCTCAGCAGTACAGAGAGGGGGCTGGACAGATCCTGGGCCATTTACAATGGGGGGGTCACACACCCCACAACCCTCTTTCAAAGAGGCAGTCTTCCAGAGCAGCACACGTGGCCTCTCTGCTTTCTTTCTTCCTGTCCGCCTTGTCCAGAGGGAAGCTGAGAGAGGATGGGAGGGAGGCACACACACACACACACACACACACACACACACACACACACACACACACACACAGAGAGAGAGAGAGAGAGAGAGAGAGAGAGAGAGAGAGAGAGAGAGAGAGAGAGAGAGAGAGAAGCTTCTCTGGAGACACACAGGGTGAAAGGCCTTTTTGGGATCCCTTTATGCCCTTGACTAGGCATCAGGGGGAGCGTCTGTGCAAACACACCCCAAGTGTGCGCCAAACCTCCGTTTTGGCCTGGGTCCTTCTGAGTGTTTCTGGCTGAAGGTCTGGGGTGGTTGAGAACCAACCCACTTTGACCTGCATCCCAAACCTAAGCAAAGATTGTGTGGCCGCAGAAGATTTGTGTCCTCCACTGGCTGTTAGGGGAAATGGCAAAATGGCAAGAAGCTGTTCCTTGTCTCTTCGGACACCAATGAGACAAGCAGACTTGGTCCTTGTTGCAGCAACTCACAGAGTGGCTGGCTGTGTGTGTCTGTGTCTGTGCGTTGCATGCCTGTGCGTGCACTGTGCACTTTTTGCACTGTGTTTTGCAGTGTGTGGGCCTTTTTAAGCAGAACTGCCAGATTCCTCTTTATTCTTTGGCAAATATGGAAGCTTCTGCTGTGACTTTAATTAGCTTGTACTCTACAAATAAACATGCTTATAATATTAAACCACTGAAGTAGAATATGGAGATGTGTATAATGAACATCCCCATCCCAAGTTGTAATAAATGTGGGGAAGATTAAATTCAAAGCAACAGATTCCATCGTAATGAGCTTTGAAAGGCAGGCAAGAGGTCAGAATGGACTGAAGTGGAATGGACGGCCAACTCCTCCAAGCAAAAGGGGTTTTGGCAAAATAAACCCAGGCTTCAGGCCTCTGAGCCTCCTGAGAGGAAGAGTGAGGGAGGACCCAGAGAACAGACAATGTGGGTGGAGAAGGCGGTTTCAGGCATCCATTGCATCATCAGAGAGCAGGGGAAGGGGTTCTCCGCTCATGGGTCTATGGTGAATGATGTTGTATTTCAATTAATCAAAGCCGCTCAGGTTGGGAAAAGACTGCAGAGCAGCTTGCCTGTTATTTCTATAGGAAAATTCCAATTTGTTTGGGGTTTTCGTGTAGTGCTTGTGAACGGTGTGGGGCGCAGTTTGGGGTGTTGGGAACCCCAAAAGCATCTCATAAAATATTTTATTTTATTTTATCTTTGTGACCCTACAGGACCATCTCCTGACACACACACCCCAAATCCACCCTCGCCACCACCTCCCTTCTGTACGGGAGCAGCTCCCTCTGA
This sequence comes from Phrynocephalus forsythii, assembly GCA_029282475.1. Classification (NCBI taxonomy): domain Eukaryota; kingdom Metazoa; phylum Chordata; class Lepidosauria; order Squamata; family Agamidae; genus Phrynocephalus; species Phrynocephalus forsythii. The sequence continues at coordinate 215,099 of JAPFRF010000021.1, read as the reverse complement.
GGGCTCTTCTTCCCGTCTTGCCCTCCCGTGATCTCTTGCTTTTCATTCCTAGGCTCACTGCTTCTTGTCCAAGGGGTGTGCATGTGTGCGCACGCATGCTCGCGTACATGCATGCACATGTGCTTGAGTGTCTTACCCCTTCCTCTCCCTGCTTCCTCTCTTTCCTTCTTCTTAATCTGCGGATTCAATTAGTTCTATTTGCTGATTTGGTAATAAAACAATTCCCTCCATGGCATTAAAATGAGTTTCTCTCATTATTTCATTTGGCTCCTGGCTGTGCCTTTAAAAAGAGGACCAGGGAGCCAGAGAGGCAGATGCAGCTTGCAGGCTGGTTGCTGACCCTTCCCCAGGTTCATCCCATCTCCACCACCCAGGAATGTTCCAAATCCTCCTGCCAAACAGATTGCAGAAAGGCTAGGAAGCTGCTGAAGAAATCAGGCTGTGGCCGGTGATAATAACAGAGGGCAGAAATCCACGTTATACGTAACTCAGAATTAGAAGAGGCTGGATGGAATGTGAGTGTCACAGGGGAACCTCTTTCACCTGATGGAGTTTGCTTTGTTTTGGTCTCCAGGTCTAAAGCACGGGGTTCCTCTGAATTCTCATTTTTCTGAAATTTAGAAGCCTGCCTGAACCACCTGTCTCCCCAACATGAATGGGTTTTTAACCTCCATTTCAGATTACCTGTAGCAGCAGCAGCAGCAGCAGCAGCAGCTGTCTCTTGATTTAAGGTGTGTCTTCTTTTGCTTCCCCCCTAAAATAACCCCCATGTGAGGCTTTTGAGTTGTGGCTGGTCTCTGCAGGCCCTGAGCACGTCTTTTCCCTCTTGGCTGGCTTCCTTCCCTGGAGTGTGAAGCCTGGAAGGTCGGGGAAGAGCCACTTGTGGGGGGGGGGTTTACAGGGAGCCACATGGAACATGGGTAAGGGGCTGGCGTGGATGGCCGTGGCTGTTTGGAAGATGCCACAGTGTTTTCTGGCTTCATTTGGAGAATCCGCTTGTTTGCAGGCAGGTGCTTTGCTCACAATATCCAGGCAATGCTCGCTCATTTATGAAATGGAGCCTCTGTGTGGTGTGTGGATGGGCTCTCCGTGTTTCTTCCATGTGCTTTGAGTCTGCAGGAAATCTGTGGTGCTTTTCTTGTTAGGAGCAGATCAAATTCCAGTGCAATGCCCAGAGACCATGGACAGGAAAAAGGCACACTTGGGCCATATCATGAGAGAAGGGTCTTAGGCCCCTTCCCGGTTCCCTTTCTCTGAAGGTGAGCCTGCTAGCTTCACTTCGGGTGGCGGTGGGGAGGGGGGAATGCTTTCTCATTTATGCTCAGAGAGCAGTGGCCTGAAACAAGAAAAGCAGGGGGGATGGAAGAAGACTCACTTAGGTTTGGCTTCAATCTCAGCCCAATGGAAACAAATGGCACGCAGCCACTGAGGCAGAAAAAATGCTAAGGCCCAGGTCTTGATGGTCCTCCTGGGAAGTCTCTCTCTCTCTCTCTTTCTCACTCATTTGTGGGGTGGCCCCAAAGGAGGATCCCCACCAAGTGAGTGGCTTGAGAAGTGACCAGGGGCTGCTTTTTTTGGTCTGCTGTTTCTATCACATAGCCCTTGAAGATGGCCACAAGTGCCTTGGAAGGGGGGAATTCTATCTGCCTCAAACAGATGCAAATGATACTGAAGTTTTAGCACCCGTGGTAGCAGCTGGAGCCACACACGGACGCTCATTCCCAGGCAGTGGGTCTGGTTTGTTCCAAAACACGAGTGTCTCCTTGTGATGCTGCAACCCTCCACAGCGGCCGGCCAGCCTCCCTCTTTTCCCGGGAGCGGAGGTTCCTCCCAGACTCCAGCAGGAGACCCTTCTGGGGCCCAGGCCCGTCCTCTCCCGCCCAGCAAGAGGCGAGGGCCAGAGTCCCCTCCTGCTGCTTAATGAGATTCAACTGATGTGGCTCTCCTGAGCCTCCAGCACTGGTGGCGGCCGCCCCTCAGATCTGTAATGGGCCTTCCTGGGGAGGAGGAGGCTGTTCAGAAGCGAGAAGCTGGGCTTTGCCGAGGCTCATGTGGCTTTGGTTTGGGGAACCATGGCATCCATTCGTCGCACTTGCTCGCCTGGGGTGGGGGTGGGGGGAGGAACACTGTTGCGTCCTCTCTCCCTCTCTGCTTGCATGGATGTCCTCTCAGTTGTTGTGGCTGCAAGTCCTGCTTGCTGAGTCAGAACCTGGCCCTTCTATATAAGCCCTGTGTTGGGTGGATATTGGGAGGTGGCACCAGTGTCAAGGCTGCAAGGAAACTTAAACAAGCCATCTCAGTCAATGGGTTCTGGAATCCCCGGAGTGTCTCCTTAGAACAGTGGTTCTCAACCTGTGGGTCCCCAGATGTTCCTGGACTGCAACTCCCAGAAGCCTCCAACACTCACTGCGCTAGAAGGGATTTCTGGGAGTTGCAGTTCAGGAACATCTGGGGACCCACAGGTTGACAACCACTGCCTTAGAAGATTGTCCAGGGGTTTTCTGTCTCATGTAACCCCCACCTGATGCAGAGCTAGAAGGGGTCGACTCCCTGCCAAGTACTTGTTTCCATGAAGTGTCTCCTGTCCTTCCTTTGCCATGTGCTCAGAAGGGTGCAACGGCATCTGTATCTCCCCTCCCTTTCATGCTGTTCCTCAAGAGTTCAGTGAGACTCAGAAGCTTTCAGCATGGATTGGAAACATCTGGCAGTGACCTTGCATGCCCCAGGGCTCCTGTCCCGCTGGCCTCCGTGAAAACACCCAGAATGGCACTTGGGCCAACTGTGGGGTGGGAGACCTATCTGTGGAGGTCTCTCCTCTCTGGGAGCTTTCATCCGGGAAGGGCCAGATCATGGGGTGGGGGTGGGGGGAGGGGGGAGGACAGACAAGCCATTCTGCATAGAGCCGACAAAAACAGCAGCAGCAGCAGTAACAGCGACGTTGGAGTGACAAATGGTATTGGCTCCCTGCAGACTTTTTTATCCAGCTACAAGGCACAATACAATAATATCTCGAGGTCTTGGTTTCAGCTGATTGGAAGCTACCGTTAATAACCGAACACACAGTGACAAAGCCGACAAAGCAATGATGTCCATTTAGGATGGAAAGCCGTTTAACAGCCGGATGAAAAATTAGACTGTAGAATGGGATGAGAAAGACGTCCAGGTTAAGCAATTAATCAAACTGATGGTAACGTGGAAAAGAAATAAACATGATAAAAAGGATGCGCTGGAGCAGATTACAGGCACATTTTGAAAAGGAGCACGGAGGGCATGGCCGGCTTGGGAATTACCCTCCTCCCAAATCTTCCATCATTCTGGCAATCAATTCTGCATCTCCTTAATAGCAGCTTGTCTGGAAGGAGCCTCTCTCCCCCCCAACCCACACCCACCCACCCACCCACCCACACAGGACTCCGCCAGGCCCCTCCCTTGTCTTGGATTAACCACAAATACAGGGATCCATACATTCCGCCTCATATTGAGTACTTGTCTAAGAAGAAGTTGCTGGGAAGCTGTTTATTTCTCCCTTCCCCCGCCACCCCTGCTGCAAAAACGTTTTAGGTGCTGTGCCTAAATCCTGCCGGGCACCTCTTGGTGCTCAATATTCCCCTTTCCAACCTCTCAGCCAGTGAAGTAGCTGTTCAGGGGGCTTGCAATTACAGGCAGCTTTCCCCACAAATGGATTGTTTGTTTCTGGATACAATTATGCCGGCTTTATTATACAATGGATGTTTCGCTGCAACAACCAGCTTGCTTTATGAGGTTTTGCCATGAAATACCACGCTGCGCTGTGCTCGGCCCGCTAATATGATTCAATTGTATTGTGTTATCTGACCTTTAAAAGGAACTTGCAATCTATAACAGTGCAGCTGAATAGATCCGGCCGTGGAGAAGGACGGCAGGCGTGGGAACTCGGCTGCTCTCTGTATACAAATGACAGCCTCTCGGCCGGCCTTCCGCCTCCCCTTCTTGGCCCCAGAGTGTCCGGTGCAACAGGCGGCCCAGCAGTGATGGGGGCAGAAGCAGCACCTACCTGGGGCTTAGCCTGCGGTGGGGGGAGGAGGGGGGTAACTCTCCACACATTTCCAGGTCTTGGCCAATTTTGTAAAATGCCTTCAGTGTCCTTTCACTCTGAGAAGGAAAGCACCCATGGCCATCATCACACACACACACACACACACACACACACACACACACACACAGAGAGAGAGAGAGGGGGGACGCTCAGGAGGACCTGATGGGGTATTTTAAAAATCACACCCTCTACATCAGTCTGCACAGTTCCCATAATGCATGCGATTTGGGGCAGTCGTGCAAAAAGCACAAGCAGAGGGAAGCCGTCTTATTATTCAGAGCAAGGCCCTCGGGCTGTTCTGCCCACTTTTCTCCCCCCCCGCCCCCCGCTGGTGGCCACAGGAGCTGTCCACCCAGAGATTCTGCTGGGTGGGCAGCCCCTCTCCCCTGCCTCTGGCCAGCCCCCTCCTCCTCTCCCTCCTCCACCTCCTCCTCCTCCAGAAAGGGAAGGGCAGGAACCCCTCCAGGATGACTCCCTGGTCAGGAGTGGTGGCCACATTCTGGATGTGAGGTGTGGGTTGGGAGCCTACTGCCCCCATTTTTTGATCTGGGAACTTCAGGTGTCCCCCCGCCCTCCCCATCTGACCAGGAGAGAAGCCACTGGGACCCATTCCCCGAAGCCCTTGCAGCTCCTGGGGATGGGACGTTGGCTGCCCTCCATGTTCCGTTGCTGTTCTGCCCACACACACACACCTCCAATTTGCGTAGGCCTTGTTCTTGTTTTTCTCAGACTCCAGATTGTCATCTTGGCTGCACTGAGATGCCGGTTGGTTTCCAAGGCTGCCCTCCTTGCGTGCCAGCGGGCATGTTCCCCCCCCACTTCCTCTTCTGGGCAATTCTCCCTCTCCCTCCCTCCCTCCCTCCCTCCCTCCCTCCCTCCCTCTCTCTTTCCCAGTTCTTGGAAGTTTTATCAAATTGTATGTACTTGATCCAACACATGCACAAAATTGCAAATGAGGGTCAGATTTGCCACTGATAAAGTATTGGTTGCCTGACTATTCTTTGCAGATGGCTCATAAGATGCGATCACGGCATCCAGTGACAATTCTCTTAAAACCCAGGTTATCTGGGGTGGCCTTTGAGGGGGAAATTCTAATTCCACAATCAAACAATACTTCTATGATAGACAAGCAGATGCCAAATAGCGCGGGGGGCCCTTCAGTTATCTGACACTATCCGTCAGGCAGAGTGGGGGGGGGGGAGGAGAAGAGAAAACAGCTGCTGTCATGCCAGAGCTGGAAAATCATCACCAATTGTTCATAGAGAAACAAAGAGCCCTCACGGCGTTCCTTGCTCTCATAACTTTGGCTGCCTTGACAGGACAAGGCGTCTGGACCAAGAAGGAAACCAGCCAGGTGTCCTAGAGATTTCTGCAATCCGGGCCAGATCTCTGCGTGCCAAACTAGACACACACACACACACACACACACACACACACACACACACACACACACACACACACACACACACACACACACACACACACACACACATCGCCACTTTGGTCCAGGCATCCCCCGGCTGCCCAGAGGAGTCTCCCGAGCCTCTGCCGCCCACCGAGGGCCCTCCCAGTTTGGCTCTAACGGACACCCATCTCCTCCTCGCTCGTGGGCGGCAGCACCCTGCTCACTGCCCCCTCCTCCACGCCCCAGTTGTCCCGGTGCCTCTAGAAAGGTGCCCCAGGAAGGTGAACAGAAGGCCAAGCAGGCCTCCCAAAGGAACAAGCAGGATAAAAATAACAGTGCAGAATACAAACAACGCCAGGCAAAATTTCAGGTCTGGGAAAACAGCAAGGAAACAAAAACACACCAGATTAAACGATCTGCCTGCAGAAAAATGAATTTATTTCTGGCCCTGAAATACCCTTTCCAGGGCTTGTGCCTTTTTGCTGGCGCTCAGTCAAAAGCGGGGAGTGGCCTTCCTGCATGTGTGTGTGGGGGGGGCACTAGGAAGAAGGGGGCACTTCCTGGCCACTCTCTGGCCAGCTGAGCTCCAGGGGGCAGGGGAGCCCCGAGGACAAGTGAGACTTTCCAGGCACTGGGAGGCGGTGGGGGGGGGATGGAGGGTGGGCTACCTCCCCACCACCACCACCCCCTTGGCCCTCTCCTGGGAAGGCTTCCATCTGTTCTGCTGCAGCCCAGGGCTCCTGCGGCTCTCCTTGGAAAGGCTTCTCCCAGAAGTGAATAGGGCTTGCGCTTTAGAAAGGGCAGCCCAAGGTTGAGAGTGGCTGCCACCTTCCAAATGGCCTCCCTTTCCTCCAACAGGGAAAAGTGCTCGCTTTGTTCCCAATGGAAGGTCCTGCTGATGCCAACACCATCATCATCTCCTCTTTTCTTACAAACCTAATTTCCCCAAGTTTTCCTGGTGGGAGAAAAGTTCTACTACTCCCCAGATTCAAATGTGCAAACCAATTTCCTCCACAGAGAGCTTTGAACTACCTGAAACAAAGGGTGGTGGTGTGTCAAAATAAATAACCCTTTGGCAACTAATTGCCTGAAGGCACTGGCCCCTGCAGGAAGGGAATGGGTTTTTTGCCCCAAGCTGTCTCCCCAAAACAGGCGTGCAGGGTCTTGTTTCCAGGGGTGCTCTGTCCCTACTTTTGCAAACCCAAGAACTGGAATTCTAAGGTTGACCCAACGGATTTGACAACAGAAGTGTTCCTTATGCTGCAGCACGGAGCGCAGCCTCTGTAGGTAGAGGTGGGGAGGGGGTGCAATGGGACGGAATTTCAGAAAGCCTCTCTCATGGCCCAAGGGTGGTCATGAGCAGTCTGGGAAGGTGTGTGCCACAGGTGCAGAGTGGGCCGTGGTGGTGGTGGTGGTGGCGGCGGCGGCGGTGGTGGTGCTCCAAGTTGGCCTCAAAGATTGGATCCAGGCAGGGAAGGTGGGGAAAGAGCCGCGCCTCAAGGCCAGAGGAAGAGGAGGGTGTAGCCTTCAGCAGAGAAACACTGCTTGGTGTGGAATGAAAATCGGAGCACGGAAGTGGGGGGGGTGGAGAGAGGGGGGATCCCAAACACTACAAGATGAAGAAGTTGCCCTAATAGTAATGTGTTGCCATGAAATCCATGGGAATGGGGGAGGAATATGGGGAGCCTGCAGGGAGATTTAAAGGCCCTCTCCCTCCTCCACTGGGAAGGCGTTTGACTCTCAAGCCCCTGCGCCCAGCCTTGGCAGGGCAGCCTTTGGTTTGGTCTTGGAGGCTCTGTGGGTCTGTGCTTCCAGCCCTCCGTTCTTCTCACTTGTGAGGCTTTAAATAACCCTTTTTATTTTTATTTTGCTGAGAGCAGACTGTTGGGTGTGTGGAAACTCTCAAGGCTTCTGGTTATGTGTTTCTTTCCTATAGCAAACAGTTTTTAAAAACACCCTTGATTCTTAGATTGATTTTTAAATAAGTTTATATTTAGCTGTTTAGTGGCTGAAGTGCCCAGAAGCACATGTTCTCCTGCAACAGAGAATAATCCAACTGCTCTTGCTAATAAATAATGAAAACCAGGGGATTCAAGGTTGAGTTGCCACCATCTGTGGGGTAAGGAGAAAAATAATTCCTTGAGTAATTTAAATGGTTTAAAAAAAAACACACACAACCACCCACTTTGGGTGGGTGGAAAATCTCCAGAGCCAAGGTATGTTCCCTCAGCTTCTTTCAGGATGGGTCTCCAACATAAAGATGAGCCTTCACTTCCTGGCATCTGGGCATCGTTTCCATCCTTGGTGTCCCTCCCTCCCACCCTCTCTCCCTTTCGTCCTCCCTCCCTCCCTCCCTCCCTCCCTCCCTTTTGCCTCCTGATGACTTACCTCTGGAATGTGGATCCTGAATTGGTCTCACACTAGCCTGGTTTCCTTTTAACTGATAGCTTGTTAATGCCGACATGGATCTACTTAATTAATCTCTTGCATGGTTTTGCGCCACCGCCTGCTCATTAAGCACCCTCCCTCTCCCTGCCTCCTCCAGCAATCAAGCGATGGCTTTTGTTCTCTGAGCCTTTGATGCTTTCATTCAGAAAGGCCTGGTTACAATGTTGCTTTTGTGCAGGCACTGGTTCCCCATCCTTCTAATTAATAATTACACATCGTCCACTTTTGATTCTTTTCATATGCTGAAGAGCATGGATTGAAACGGTTTGGCCTGGTGGACTCGCAGAACATGACTCCGTGTCTGTGGTTTGCCTCCTTCCGAGCCGGAGGTATCCCCAGGCCAGTGCTATGGGGCATGGTGCCCTCCCTTCTGCTCATCTCCCCCCTCCCCCTTCCTGGCAACTGGAGGATAAGCGCCTCACCCCTGATGGAGGACCTCGTGGCTTATCCCTGCATTTGCCAAGCTTAACATCTCGCCCAGCCCTGGGGGTTCCATGCCAAATTCTGGAATCACAAGTGCAATGCGGGCTTTGAGAAACCAACAGGCGCGGAGGCACTTGATGCATCCTGAAAGCTTTATCCTACTGGAGCTTGAGTCGAGAGCTTTGGTCAAATCCTCTCCACCACCCCCACCTCCCACCCCAGGCCAGCCGTGTGTGTGATGTCAAAGAACCTCATTTCCTCTGCCTCTTGGGTCAGAATTCTGAAGCCATGGGAGAGAGGTCTCTCTTTGCATTTTGAACTGGTACAGGCCCTGGTGAACCAAGCGGACGCCTTCTTGAAGTTGCCATGCGGTGGTAATTTAAAGCCAAGAAACAGCCCTGCAAGGAAGGAAGGCAGGGTGGAGAGTGACACTGGAGGGTATAAAGGCAATATTCCCTGGACCCAACCTTGGGATAGATCACATTGGGAATGGAGCCCCGTGGGCATATGCAGAGTGAACAGATGATCTTCATGGAAGCTCAGCCAGCCTTTCTTGGAAGCCAGCCTTCCTCTCTTGGGGCTTGAACACTGATCATCTTCCTCCACCACCCACGCACCCTCCAGCCCCACCTGGAGTTGTCTACCTGGGCTTTGCAAGGGGAACAGCAACCACCACCACCTACAGCCCCACTGCTTCCAAGCCATCAGCTGCATTTTTGGGGTGCACCAGTAGGACCCCTTGGATTGCTGCTATAGTTTACTTGCATTTTGTACACATGCACCACCTCAGACCCTGCGCAGCAGGCATTGGCCAGAAAGAACTGTAGGGTCTTTTTTTGGGGGGGGAAGGTTATTTAACTTCCCTTTAAAGCATTTTGCACTCAACACTCCTAATGAGTGCAAAAACAAGCTAGGAATTTATTAGAGCGGCAATGGGAAGATGTAAATGTCAGAGGAGGACAAAGGCAGCCACTGTTGCAGAGAAGACCAGAAGAGTGGTGTGGATTTGTACCTCAGCCTGAGGGCTTGGCCCTTTGGCCCCAATGGCTGAAGTCAGCATGGCTGGGAGGTCCCGCCAACAGGCCACCTGATCCGCTGCTCTCCCCCCCCCCGCCAACCCCACAGGCTAGACAATGTCCAGGAGGCATGAGCAGAGGCTTAGGGAGGGGAGGAGGCACAGGCCTCAGGCCTCTCTGTGAAGGAGGGTCAGGCAGAGGGCATTAGTGGGCCAAAGTCACCCAACGGGCAGGGCCGGAGAGTGGAGAGCTGGAGGCAGCTCTCCTAAGCCAGCACCATGTGCTCTGAGCACTGCAACCCACTGGCTGGAATGCCAACATTGGGGAAATGATCTCTCTCTCTCTCCCCTCTCTCTTTCTCTCTCTTTCTCTCTCTCTCTCTCTCACACACACACACACACACACACACACACAATTCCTCTCCAGCCATTTGCCTTGGACAGGGTTGTCTTGGCTACTTTTTGAGCCCTTCCCTGCTTGAGACGATGAAGAGTTACCAGTGGAGGGACAGAGGGCAGAGAAGGGCAAAAGGGTTGACAGAGCCATGGGCAGGGTGTGGGCCAGAAGGGACCCCCACCCCCATGCAATCATCCAGGTGCCCAGCTGACTGGATGGCCCATTGCTCCCCCCACCCCACTCTCCAGTGGTTGGGACTCTAGAAAGAATAAAAGGACAAAGCTGCCTGTGGCTACAATGCCACCCCCCCACATAATCTCTCAGCCTCTGCATGCAGGTACGGGTGGTGGGGAGAGCCTCTTCTTTGGCTCATTAAGGTGGGCCCCACCACCACTTCCCAAAAGCTTGGGGCAGCCCTTAACCTTTGGAAGGCCCCTCCCATGCTACCTCCTGGCCTCCCTTCTCCTCCTCCTCCCCTCCTGATATTTTGCAGCCATGACAGCTAACGCTGCTACGTGATTTGCTTGACATGGGCTCTTTGGCCTTGTCAAGACGGATCTTCAGCATGTGTAAATTATGCATTGGCAAATGTTTCTGTATGAAATCCCCTCTGTCCCTTTCCAAATTCTCCATCCCACCATTCACCAAGTGCAGGCACCTTGCTTGTGAACTCCAGCCAGAGAACCCACAGGCTTCTTGGGGAGATGTACCCCAAAGGTGCTATCTCACCAGCCAGCCCTCCTGAGCCCCAGAGAACACCTCACATGCCCAACACATTTTCCAGCTACAGTAGAGGAGCAGCACCATTATTTTTACTCTCTTGCCGGGATAGAGGAGGCAGGAGAGTGCCCAGCCATGTGGGGCGATTGTGTTAAAGGGGGGGGGGCTGCTGTGTGGGTTGTGAGTGTTTGTATCAGGAAAAGCTTTGGGAAAGCAAGCAGAAGTCACTGTGTCAGCAGCAGGGAAGGGGTCTCCTGGCTCATGGGAAGGGGGTGCCCATGTTGGTCCCGAAGGCACTGGTTTTCCTCTCCTGCTGATTAAACCCATTGTAATGAAAGGCTTTGCACATGGGCTGTACACATGGACACACACACACACACACACCTGCCCCTCGTGCACTCTTCCCCCACCCCCACCCCAGTGGTTTCTTCTGAGCACTAGGATTTTGCTGAGCTTTATCAGCATCAGAAATCGGAGCACATTTGATGTGCAGAGAGAGATCGTGCCACCCAAGCCACCGGGTGACTGAGCTGGGTGTTGCCTGATCTTAAGATCAGGGACCTTGGATGTCCAACAGGACTGGGCCTGGTTAGACATCTACCACCACCACACCACCCCCTTCCAGGGAATACTCAGGCTCTGTAGCCAGGGGTTGGCATGCCTGGCCCAGGCAGGAGAAGGCAGCTTCCCCGTGCTCCTCCTGTCCAAAGCTCAGCTCAGGGAGGCCATCCCCGAGGTCACAGTGAGAACTTCCCTGGAAAGAACTCAGAGGAGCTGTCCAGGGTGCTGAAGTCATTGTGAGGCCAGATGACACTGTGCCTCAAAAGGGGGGGGGTTCCTTGTGAATTCCTGGCTCCCCCATTTTTCAGCTGCCCCTGCCTTGAAGAAATCACAGGGTAGGACTGGAAAGCACCGGGGTGGGATGGGGTGGGGGCTCTGGCTCATTCCCTGCTGGCAAGTGGCATCTCCCCTCCCCCCACCGACCCCTTGCCCTGGCTTCCTCCTCTCAACCTCCCAACCCCAACCAGCCTCTAACGGGCCAAAAGGCCTGAGAGAGCCCAAGCTGCTGGTGCAAATTCCCAGGCAGGACAGGTCAGCAGGGGTGGGGGTGGGGGGGTGCTGTAGCGCTCCTGCCAGCGGTGGGCTGGAGGTTCTGCAGGAGGTTCTTCCCCTCAGCCAGGGTCCTCTCTGCCCCTTGCATGCACACGCGTGCACACACACACACACACACACACACACACGCACACACACACACACACACACACACACACACACACACACACACACACACACACACACACACACACACACACACACACACACTGTTGGGCTGGTGCTCAGATCCTCCTTGTTCTGCTTCCTCATTCTGAGCAGCTTCTCCTTGTTATGGCGAAGGCGGTGCATTATTCATGGACAGAGAAAGGGAGCTGAGCAAATAAATAATGGATCCGGCTGTGCAGGAGGGGATTTAAGAACCCTGGTCTGGAGAGCCTTCCCTGGATGATGGGATGAGGGGCCCTTCCATGCATACACACACACACACACACACACACACACACACACACACACACACAAGGTCTCCTGCTTGGTCTCTGAGCCTGTCCCTGTTGGTTCCTCGTCATCCTCAGAGCCCTTGAGCTTTGGCAAGGTGGGACTGACCTCTTGCTGCTGCCTGTGAGTGGGGTGGGGGTGGAGGTGGGGGGTGGGGCAGCTTTCAGACAGCTGAGAGAAGGCTAAGGGCTTGGAGGGTGGGGCATATCCTGTGCGTGCAAAGGGTCGATCCAATTCCTAAGCGTCTGTCTGAGAAGGAAACAGGATTCCATTTTGCCCACCCCAGCCACCCCCACCCCTGGCCAAGCCTCTCATCCTGCCGAGTATATAAGGCAGGTGGGGGTGGGGGGGTCTCACCACCCTTGTGTGTGACCTCCCACCCAAGAGGATGTGTTTTTGGGGCCAGAGCAAGAGGCACAGAACATGGTTCAGGTGGTGGTGGAGGAGGTGGCGGCCAGGAAAGGCAGCCGCTGAATACCCTCTCCAGAAGACTCGCTCCCAAAGCCCCTGTGCAAGATCGGTAAAATGACACCCAGCTTGCTGGGCGGGGGGCTCCAATGTGTAGCCTGCATAATTAAAAATTGTAAACTGGCCAGAGATTGATTGAAGTGCTATATGGACAGTATATAAGCAGAACATTTTGCTTTGCTTTGCTGTGAACGGGGAAAGGGGCCAAGGCTGCCAGAAGGCAATGCTGAGGCCCGTCTCATCCCCACTGCCTCCAACATGGGAAATGGACAGAGCCAAGGCATCCCTGGCAGATACCCCTCCCCCAGCTCTGTTTTAAAAGGGCCAGCAAGGGACCGCCTGCCACCTCGTGAGGCAGTGCGCTCCCTCGCCCAACAGGGATTGCATTGGGTTGCCCTGCGAATGGAGGATGATGGTGGGTCCTACTCTCCCCACAGCAGCAGAGCACTGGGTTGCTCTGCCCTTGGACAGTGGGAGAGAGACCCCACCCACCCCCACCCACCCAAGGACAGCCACTGCATCCAGCCTGTCTCCCCCTCCCCCTTTCTCCCCTCCTCCCTCATTCTGGGGGGGGGAGTGAATGCTCCCCACCCCACCCCAAGTCATAAAGGCCTGCCACCACTGTCACTGCCATTCAGGTGCGGAAGTGCTGACTCAGGTGAGCCTCTAAAGGGGAACAAATGGTGCTGCCGTAAAAGAGATATCTCAGAATAGTGGCTGCCATAAAAGTGCCTTTCAGTTCAGGCTGGGAAAGCCAGCTGCTGTTCCCTTGCAGGGCTGGGAGGATTTATGGCCCCACCAAGCGGGGATATCAGGGGAGGGAAAGGGCCTTGTGTTTCTTTGCGGTCCTTCCTTCCCCTTCCCCTGAAGAGTTGGCTCTTTGGAGGCCCCTGCCCACTTGGGGGTGGGGGGTAGGGGTGGGGAGGGGGATCTGAACAGCCAGTTGCTCTCAAGAAGCCACCCGTGGGGACCTCGGAGCCCCTGGGCAAGGCTGGAGCTTCTGATGCAACCAGAGGGTTCTATGGAGGAACCCCGCCTGAACCCACCAGGCCCACTTGGCATTCTTTCTGCAATGACTGGCTGGTTTTCTGGGCTGTTTGCACAACAACAGCAGCAGCAGCAGCAGCAGCAGCAGCAGCCAGAGGCCTGTTGAGCAGGTTTCCTTGAAGTGCATCGCCTGTCAAGCAAAATTGATTTTGGCTTTGACTTATCAGAGATAACAGCCGAGCTGCCCAAGTGCAGGGAAGGCTCTCCATTTAACAAGCACATTTAGGATTTCACAGCTCTTAATGCCAAGAGCAGGAGAGGAGCAGCCGGCTGGGCAGCCACCGGGGGTGGGGTGGGGGCTCGCACACTGCTCTCAGAGCCATGCTCTTGTGCTCCCTGTTCACAGGCCAAGAGGGATTCGCCTTCAGCCCAACCCAGCTAGGAGAGACAAGGCAGCGGTGGCCACTGCCAGCACCAGCACTAGCAGTGGCAGCCTGTCCCCAAGTCCCTCTGGCCAGGAAGTGTCCGTGATTGGGAAGGCCCAGGAAGCCGGGCAAGGCTGGCTCTGGCTGCCCTTCCCTGGAGTGCCGAGAAGGAGAGCTTTGCTGGGCAGTGGGTGCCCGGTGAGGCCGCCTTGCAGGCCCTGACAGGTCCAGGCCAAGGGGATTCCCTGATGCCTCGGACCACTCGGAGCCCAGGAAGGGGAAAGGGGACAAGCCACAGGAGGTGGTGTTTCATCACGCCAGGGATGGGGAGGAAACGGGGACTGCTTGTGCCACCGAGAAAGGAGAGGAGAGGAAACGGAGGGTCCTGGTGCCAGCTCCACATTCCAGGCAGCAAAGGATCCCCTGCCATGAGTGTGTGGGGCCTGAGAGGCCTTCTGCTGCATGGGGCTACGACAGCTGCCCCAAACTTTGCTCTTTCCTGTGCTCTCCTTAGGTCCTTCCTTCCTTCCTTCCTTCCTCCCTTCCTTCCTTCCTTCCTTCCCTCCCTCCCCAATCCTCTTGACTCTGCCCTCTGGTCAGGGTGCCTGGCACCAGTGGAGAGGAAGCGTCCCAGGGTGCGCCCGGTGCACCCGTGCCTCTCTGGAGCAAGCGCTGTGGCACAAGTGCCCTGAAGCTCTGCCCTTTTGTTGGAAACACAAAAGGCAAGTGAGCTGTTTGCTTCCTGGCTGTATTCAGCAGCTGTCAGTGCATGCAAACAAGTGCCCCTTTTAGCCCCCGTGCTGTTCCTCCCAGCTCAGCATGTGCGGGAGGGGGGCGCCTTCTGATCTCACTGAACCTTTTCTTCCCTTTGGAAAAGAAAACGCTTGGAGGCATCATCTTGAATCAGGAGCGGTTCCCTTTGAAATGACTTGTCAAGACCCCGCGAAGAGGCCCGGGATTGGCAAAGCACCCCAAGCTCCCTGGCATTGGGCAGAGGAGATGCCAAGAGGACACCGGCCTCCCTGATGAACTGGCCACCTGCCTTGCCCCGTTTGTGGCTGCACTCGTCTGCCTCCTTTGTCCCAATAATCCTGGGCAAGTCAGTGGCCAAACCTGCCGGGAAGGGTCCTTGCTCCCCCCCATCCCCGATTCTCAAGCCAGGCGTCAGGAAGCCAAGGGGGTGCAGGCCTCTCCCCTCCCCCTCCCGCCCCCCAGGACCCCAAAGTCTCTCCAGAGACATGCAGATACCCCTGCAGAGCCCAGCGAGGGGTATCAGGAGCAGCCCTGCCAGAGCATGGCAGAACCTTTGGGGAGGGGGTTGACTCGTTTGCAGCGACACCAAAGGTGGCCTCCGAAGAAGGTTCCGTGAAGGACCCCTTGTTTTTGGACTGTAGTTCCCACCCCCCAGCTCCCGGATCCTTCTGAGGATCACTGGGCTCATTGGCTCTGCCTGTGCCAGGCCCGGGCGCGGGGGGGGGGGTTGCTGGGATGGGCAGCCGCTGAGAAAGGCGTCTTGAGCATTTGCTGAGCAACGTGAGGAGGTGTCTGTCTTGGAGGGCGTTCAATGGCTGTCACTTAATGAAGAGCCTTTTATGATTAAGGGTCTGCAAAGTGTGATTTCTCTGTGAAGTAAATATTGATTTGTGCCCGCCCACCCCTCCCATCCCTTCCTAGGAGGCTGTCTGTCAGGGAACAGAGTACAGCGTGTGTGTGGGGGGGGCGTCTGGGCTCCCTCACAGGATGCCAGTGCCAGTAGGGGCTACTGGGCAGCTTCCCTTGCACCAGGCTCTTCTCCTCAGGATCAGAGGAGAGCCCCCCCTTCCTCCCCTCCCTCCCTGCCTGCCTGCCTGGGTGGTCTTGGCTTTACTGCCACATTGAGGTGGGGGGGGGCACGAATGCTCTCTGGATGGATGCTGCCTGTCCTTCCTTTTTGTCAGAAATCCCTCGTGTCTTGGTGCCCCACCAGCCACTGGGGAGGACCCCACAAAGCCACGCCTTTCCCTGCCTCAGTGGTCCTTTCGCTGCCACAGAAGGGCAGCCAGAAGAGAGCCCGGCATTGGTCGGGGCCAGGAGAGAGCCAGAAATCCCGGCAGAGCCCCGGGGAGGGGGGCTCAGGGAGAAGATGCCCCCCCTCCGCTGGCTGGCAGAAGGAGGCATTTCTGATGGGGGCCACTTCACTGGCTAAGGCTGCCCTGGGGGTGGGGGGAGGCATCATTGGCAATGATAGTGGTGGTACATTGCAGCCAGCTCCCCTCCAGAAATGCTCTGGCACTCAAGAGGTTGCCAGGTGTGTGTGTGTGTGTGTGTGTGTGTGTGTGTGTGTGTGTGTGTGTGTGTGTGTGTGTGTGTGTGTGTGTGTGTGTGTGTGTGTGTGTGTGTGTGTGTGTGTGTGTGTGTGTGTGTATCCCCCTTCCTAGCCAAAATGCTTAGGTGCCACCCCCTCCCCCACAATACACACACACACACACACATACGCACGCGCACGCACGCGCACACACACGCGCGCGCACACACACACACACACACACACACACACACACACACACACATGCAGATTTCCTTGGGACCCTCTTTTCTCAGCAGGACTGAAGGATCCCGATGCCGTTCCCTCTGGGGAGGGATCTTTTTCTCAAGGCCAGTGTTGTGGTTCGGAGCCAGTGGGGGCTGCTTTTGATCAGAGTGTCCACAAAACAATGTTGTTTTAGGCCTGATTCTGATGCATCTGAATAACATCTCAGTCTTGTTCAAAAAGCAGGTGAGCTGTCACCGCTTGGCTCCTCCTGAGGCTCTAATTTTCACGGGAGGAGCATTCTCCCACCCACCCCTCCACCTCTTCCGTGGCTCGGCTGCATGGAGGTGGCAGGACATGGGACTGGCCTTCGTGGGGCAAGCGGGTGGCGCGCCTGCTGTGCCCAGAGCACTTCAGTTACCCTTCCTTCGCATCACACATCGAAGTTGCTCCTGGCCCTCTTGGTGGAGGCCCCGGGATGGGCCGGCTTGATTCCTCCAGCCTGTGGACACAGCACTCTGCCTCTGGGTGGCAAGGAGCCACCGGCTGGGCTGGACAGGCCCCACTGAGCTCCCCTGAGCCCTCCTACCCACGATCCCTCCCACCCACCCCAAACACTGTTCGTCCCTCCCTCTGACTCTCTCAATGCTTCATGCAAGCTGCGCTCACCATCAAAAATACTTGAACATCTTTTCATGAGGATAATACCTTTTTAATAGATTCCACCACCTACAAAGAGGGGCTGACTGGCAGCTTCCACAAGGAAGGGAGACTTATTTTTAATCAAGGCTTACTGGGGTGGAGGAGGCGTGCGGGAAGCCAACTGTTTCTGCTTTGCCCCAGGCTGGTCTTCCTCGCTTCTCTGGCCTGCCTGTCTCAGCGGCGGCGGCGGCAGCAGCAGCAGCAGCTGCTCCCTACCACCGCCCGTGGCTTGCTCTGGACCTGCTGGGGGAGGCAGCACCTGCGAGAATGAGCAGAAGGCACAGCAGCAACGGGGCAAGGAAAGGGGTGGCTCGCCCGGCCTCCTGCTCAGGCCCTGCAGTGGTAGCTGGCCTCCCCTCCTCCTCCTCCTCCTCCTCCTCCTCCAGGGGAGTGGCAGAGTTTGTGCTGGAGCATCCTACGGGAGGCAGGGCCTGGGCCACCTGTACCCTCTCCCCTTTTCCCAGGGCAGGCTGAGATTAGCCGGGGACCACCAGCAAATCCTTTAGGGCTTAAGGCAGGAGGCCCCAAACACCAGGCCAGCGCTCCCCCCACAAGGAGACTGTTCTTTCCCCCTTGCAAAACTGCAGGGCCTGCTTGATTTGGGTGGGTGGGTGTGCTGGAGGGGAAGCAACTGCTCCCCTGGCCCATGTGTGCAAGGCAGGAAGTGGGAAATGGTATGTCCACAATACACAGCTGGCACATCTTTCACCTCCTGCGAGCGTTGGCTCCAGGATTCACAGGCAGGACTCCTCAGGATTATTTCATGTCCAAAGGGCTGAATCACAGCTCCCCAACACGGGCATGCTTTCAGCTCCAATTCAAGAGCTGTCTGTAACTCGGATATTATGTCAGACTGACCGCTCATCTTAGCACAAAGAAGGCATAGATCCCATTAGCTTATACATATTTTAATTCTTCTGTATACACACACACACACACACACACACACACACAGAGAGAGAGAGAGAGAGAGAGAGAGAGAGAGAGAGAGAGAGAGAGTCTTATCCTGAATGTGCTTGTCAAGCTGCTTTGAAGGACTGTTTTTTCTGGAAAGGAAGATCAGAGAGTACCTTTCTTTTCAATGTATTTGTCAGGAATCCTTCAAGTGTGGATTTCCTGCATCCTGGAATGTGTGTGTGGGGGGGGGCGTTTGAGGCTGGGCTGGATGGCTTTCCTCCCTGGGCCTCTGTCTAGGCTGCAGAACCAACAGGGTGGCAAAGCAGGCAGCAGGGCAGTGCCAGGGGCAGCGGCCAAGGAGCTCCAGAGGGGAGGCTGCCCTGAGCCTCTCGTCCAGCTGGCCTGGGGTCTCTCGTTGCTCCAGTCTCTGCCTTTTCCCTCCAAGAAGGAAGCCTTGGAAACCCCGTGCTTTGGGGCAATGCACACCCGCTCTTTAGCCTTTGAGTCCCCGCTCATGCCTTCAGTCACCCAAGCCTCTTTCAAAACAAAAAAATCAGCTTGTAGTTGAAACAACACAAAAGCTTTGTTTTAAAAAATCTTTTCAATTTAAAAAAAGCAGATATGATTCTTTCTGCAATAAAAAGTCCACAATAAAAAGGAGACAACAGAGACGTGAGGGCGAGGCTTCCTTTCACAGACCCTTGGACCATCTCCACATCCTGCCTGGCTTGGGGATGGGGGGACTGGGGGAGGGGGGAAGTGGCTCCCCTGCTGCTTCCTCCGGATTGTGAGCCCCAGCCTCAAACCCGTCTGGATTCCTGGGGCATGGCAGTCTCTGGCTCAGCATGTGTCCCTGTGTTGACTCCAGGTGGAGAGCTGCAGAAACTCAGGGCTGAACTGAGGGTGGCCACGTGTCTTTCTAAAAAGAAGGGGATTTTCAGGTTTTCCAGGAAGAGCAAGGAGGTGTGGAAAGGAGGCTGTAGGAACGCCTTCTGCCTGGCGGCGGCCTCTGCCATCCCATCTCCTAGCCCTCCTTTCCAGAGGAATGAGCATCCTTCCCTCATTCCATGCCTTGGGAAAAGCCAGAGGAAGTGGAAGCCAATCCGTTGCCTCCACAGAGGTGCTCTTCTTGCCTGGGTGGACTCTGTGCCCAAGAGGAGGAGCTTCCTTTTGGCCCAAAGGGGCAGAGGAGCAAGCGAGAAGGAGCAGCCCTCGGGCAAGGAGGAGGGCCTCCCGGTGGCTACTCCACTGGGCTTTCTTGCAGAGGGTGGGCAAACACTGCCTTCCCCCACTCCTTCCTCCCCAAAATGCCTCCTTCCAACCCCCTTCTGACTTCCATCACATGAAAGGTTTTTGTTTCCATAGCAACATCATTTTCAATTTCCCATTTTTCAGCCCATGAAAAGTACTTCGCTACCTTCTCTTGTTTCTCCTGGTACCTACCCTCTGACTATTGTCCCCATTTCACAGATAAGGACGGGGAGAGGTTTGACTCAGAGGAGGGCCAAAGCATCTCCAAATTTAAGCATGAAAGAAGACTGAATGCCCTCCTTACACACACATACACACACAGAGAGAGACAAAGAGAGAGAGATGATGTCCTCATCTGGAACATCACCAATGTAAGGTCTTTGGGGGAGAAGTCACTTTACCTGACCCCCCCATGACCTTGGGGCTCCCTGTGGGATGCAGCTGTGGTGTCCCTAAGAGGCGCAGAGCAAACAGTTGCTTAATGGTCTGCAAGTGCTGCAGAATGGCTCCATTGCAGAACTGCTCTCGGGATCAGGAAGGTTGTCCCAAAGTATGGCTGAAGTCATCTGCCCGGCCACTTCTACCTGACCTTTGCAGCTGGAGCAGCAGGAGAAGCCCCTCATATATCTGAAGGTTCCAATCATGCCTCTCCCCCCCCACTCCACTTTGCCTCATGCTCTGCTGGCAACCTGGTGCCCCCAGAGGGGAACACGGTGCCCCCAAAGCAACCATGGGAGGAGGAGGGGGGGAGGACCTGCACCGATGTCTCAGGAGCTGCAGCCAGCTTTTCTGGACAGCTCAGCTGAGAGTGTGATCCATCAGAGGCCTAGATCACTTCCACATGTTTCTCAGCAGACTGCCTTGCCAGCAAGTATTTAAACTTTGGCTCCATGCTGGTTTATTTAATCCTCTGATGCCACCGAAATGCAAGGCACTGTCTCTGATCCTGCAGGGTATTTGCTGCTGCTGGCCACGGGATGGGGCAGTTGGGCACTCTTCTGTCATTGCATGCCTTGGGGAGATGATCAGCAGCCCTTGGCCTTACTCCTCCTCCTCCTCCTCCTCCTCCTCCACCACCAACGTCCTCCAGTATCTTTAGCTTTGCTGCGTTAAGGTCTGAGTGGTGTTTTGCTTTATGTGGAAATCGATGTGCGCTTAGTGCTGGGCTTCTTGTTTGTGTTAAGTGACATGGGATAAGCTGACTAGAGAGTGTTAATTGGTTTGTGTTGAGCATTTATGCTAATCACTCTGTGCAGCAATGCCCGGGAGCTCTTCAGCACCACTAATTCTGTTTACCCAAACAGGGCTCTGTTTACCTTATACACTCAGCAACAGAATCCTTCCCATTTCAGGCAGGATGGAACCATCCCATCAACCCCTTGGTCCTTCCCACCCCCCATTCCCCACCCCAGGGACTGTGGGGCTCATTCTGGGGCTGTGAGGGGGGGTGCTGGAGGGCAAGGCAGTCCATATCCAGAAGAGCCCCAGGTGAAGAAGGGGCTGCCTGGGTGCCTCCTGGGAGGGTGAAGAGCTGCTTCAGCTCTTTTTCATCTGATGAACAGGTCTGCAGGTGCGTTTGCATGACAGATCGTCTGGGTTTGTCCAAGGTTTGGACATTTTGTTGCCAACATCAGAACATAGAAAAGAAATAGTATGTTTCTGGCAAAGCTTCCTCCCTGCCAAGAACAGCCCAGTGTTCTCTGTGTCCCTGCAGACATCAGGTGTGGATTTGGAGAGGCCTTCTTCCCAGCCCCACCACCACCATGGTGGTCCATTGTTGTGGATGGATGGGAGGCACATCTTGAACCACCCGTGGAGTGGCCTGCAGTCCTAATGAAAGGGTGAGGAGGAGGAGGAGTTCGGTGGTGGAGCAGCAGCCCTGGGGGTGGGGCTCTATGTGGAGAGCAGGGTGATGGGTGCCCCTACCTGCTCCAGAGGTGGGCCTCTGTCGGGTTGAGCAGCCATCGCTGGTGGTGGCTTGGACCTGTCAGCTCAAGAGGGGTCTCCAACAACAGCTGGGGAGAGCAAGGGTCAGATGGGGTGGAGCTGGGCAAGTGCTCCTCCTTCCACTGCTCCCTGCAAGCCTCACCCGTCCCTCCTCCCTCAGAGGGAAGGGCTGCTGGATGGCACAGAGGTCCTTCCCAGGCTTGGAGTTGTATCTGCCAGCTGCCTGGCCTCCCAGAGGACAAGTCCCTTTCATCCAGGCTGGCGTCCAGCCTCTTCTTGATGGGTGCCTTTGCTTTCTGCCCTTGGGGCTGGTGTGGAGCAGGGGAAGAGGGAGAGGCCAGCTGGACAGAGCGATTGTTGGCAAATAGGAAGATTCCGCAGAAGGCCTTGAGAACACACAACATGCCTCTGATTACCTCTGTTAACTAACGAACCATTGTTTATGTAGAAGTTGTATTCACACATTGATGGCTGATCATCTCCACCATTCTGCAGCCTCTATGCTGAGAGAGAGAGAGAGAGAGAGAGAGAGAGAGAGAGAGAGAGTATACAGGAGCAATCCTGACATTTGCTTGGCAACAGATGGCTTCCTGTTTTTGTGGCATGCTCAGCACCAAGGCAACGATGCCAGGTTGGCTGGATGTGTCTCAGGGGCTTCCTTCCTCAAGGCTTCCTCTTCCTTCTGGAGCCATCCTCTGCAATGCTCAGGCACAGCAGCCACACTCGGGGCTTGCAGATGCTCCCAGGAACAGGGGGCCCTCAGCCACATTGAGAGAGTGAGAGAGAGACCTCTTTTGGCTGTTATCTGCAGCAGAAGAAGTGTTTTGACAGTTTTCAGGATGGACATTAAATCGCTCCAGCAAGGGAGAGTGGAGTGGATGCCAGTCAGGCATTGCAGAGGAAGCTGAGCTCTTCCAGCTGCACTGAGTGTGTGATCCGGAGTCAGAATGAGCATCATAAATCTTGATTATTCTCTGTCTCAGCCAATTTGGACCAAATGCTTTTGGGCAGCGATGGAGGCCACATTTTGCTGAAAACTGCAAAAAAATATAAAAAATAAAAAAATAAAATCTGATGAAATGTACAAATCCATACCAATGACACTCTATCTGTGTTAAGGGCCCAACCATCACCCAGGTGTGTGTGTGTGTGCGCACAAGTGCAGGGGCATGGCCTGCTGGGACACTCCTCCAGGCAGAAATCCTTCGCTGGTGGTGGTGGTGGTGGTGGTGGTGGTGCCGGTGCTGGTGCTGCTGCCACCGCTGCCTCTGGATCCAGCCCAGGAATGCTCCCTTCCTCCTCTGGCTGCTACAGTCACTCTGCCGCATTAACTGTTATTAGAATTCAGTCAATTACCAACCACATTTGCTGGCTGGCTCTGATTGCACCTCTGTTGCAATTAAGCACCCTATAGAATAGCAGAGATGCAAGGGCCATAATATGGCAAGCTAGTCAATTATGGGAGGGGGGAATGCTTTGAATAATAAGGATGCTAGAAGCTCCATAGGCAGATGCCGGAGAATTGCCATTTGCACATGCATAACGAGTGGCAGTCAGCCTGGGCAGCAGTCCTTCATGTGGGCATTTGGGCAACCAACATTTAGCTACCGGGGTGGGGGGCTTCTTTCTATAGACCCTGGAAGGTGTGGTTGGGGGAAGGAGAGGTGAGGCAGGGCCACTGGCTGGCTGGCTGGCTTAGCAGAGCAGGAAGACAGCTGCTGCCGATCAGAGCAGGGGATGTGGGAGACATGGGCTCCATTGGCCCAGGCCTTTACAAGGATTGCAAGGGTGGCATGGAGGACCAGGGGAAGAAGGAATTCCTGGACAAAGGGAATGGCAAACCTTTGAGCGACCACTGGCCCAAACTGCGATTCAGAACCCACTCATTTTTCACAAAGTGCCACTACAGCCATTTAACCTGAGTCCAGGTGGCTGTGAAGGGGCAATATCAGGTGCCCACAGAAAGGGCTCCGAGGACCACCTTTGGCACCCGTGCCACAGGTTCGCCAACACTGGCCTAATCCATCGGCAGTATGGGGACATAGGCGGGCATCAGGAAGGAATGGTCCCTTCTGGCCAATTAGGGGAGGGTCTTGGGGTGCCCCCCAGCTCACACAAGCCCCCCTCCTCCTGCCAGTCTCTTTTTGGATCCTTCTAGAAACCTTTCTCCTCCCAATGGAGGCCCCAGGAGGGAGCCCACAGGTCTCTTTGAAAGTGGTGCACTGCTACACACATAAAGGCTCCCCCCATGCAAGCAAGAGGCTCTGCAAAGTCATTCTGGTTTTTAGGCTGAAGCTTAAATGAGGTGCACACAGTGCTGGACCTAAGCCTTGAAGTAAGTCCTGCAGCACCATGGACAAATCCTGTAACCTTCAGCCTCCTCAGAACAAGATTGGTTTGGCCATTTGTACAGCTTTAGGATAAAACCTGCTTCCCGCCTCCCTCCCCAGCTTTCGACTGTGTTTCATGCTTATCTCCTAAAAGGTTTTAGAGTGATCCAGCAGTGCCATTTCTCTTCAGAGGGCCTGCTCTTTGGGATGGGGGGGGGAGATCTTCTTCCTCCCTGTAGGAGATCTCAAGTGTTTCCTTTCCATCTGCTGCTTCTATCCCCCACTTTTCCTCCAGTCTCTCTTCGTCCTCAGAAACATCCATGGCTCTTGGAGCGGGCAGGCAGAACCCACTGGGTCTTGACTGGGCAATGGAGTCAAATCAAGGTTGCTTATGGTGTGGTGTGTTGCCTCTGTTTCCATATCCCCATCAGGTGTCTGGAGTCCTCCTTCCCACCCCACCTCACCCCACAGGTATTCTGCAATACCAACCCCCCTTTTTTGGCCCCAAAGATCTCACTTGGGTGCCACAGAATCTGCCCCAGCCCCCAGCAGCCCACGTTTTCCTTGTGAGCTTTGGGAGAGCAACCAGGGTGAGAAGCCCTGAAGTGGATCTAGGAGGGAGGCAGCTCAGAAGAAGGGATGCTGTTCTCGGGGTGGGGGCTCTAAATAGGAGCAATGGGGCTGCCATGAAAATCCAGAGGAACTGAAAGAGAGGGGGCCGGAGAGCTACCTCCTGCTGGTGACACACATACCCCACCCCATGTCACCCCACCCCACCCTAACCCTCCCACCACTACCACACAGACAATACACGCCGATGACTAGAGAAAGGTCCTCAAAGCTCCTTAGAGGTTTAACAAAGGAAGTGGTTGGCTTTTAAAACGCTTAACTATTCCACCCTTCCACCTCCAGGCTTTGGGGACTCAGCAGCTCAGCTCTAACCCCCTCCCCCCCACACACACATGTACCAAGGAAGGTGCTGCATTCCCTCCACCACCACCCCAGTCAAAATCACCAGAGGCCCCCAAAACAGGTGGAATGGTCTTGAGATGCCACCTCCTTCTCTTCCACGGGAGTTCTGCTCATTGCCTCAGGGAGAGGGGGCCAGCCTGCCTCCCACTGCCTCACAAAGGGGAAGGCAAAGGGTGGTCCTCCCTAGTGAGACTCCCCCCCCCAGCTCCCTCCACAAGTCCTCAGCAGGAGAGCCAGTGGTGGGGAGTGCCCGGAGTCGCCCTTCCATTGACTGCGGGAGAGCTTCTCTTTGCCTGCTTCTCCCTGGGGTGACCTTTCAACCCTTGGTCCTCCCCATCCTCCTCCTCCTCTCAGAACTGCAGAGCTGGAGGAGACCCTGTGGGTCATGTGGAGGCACCGTGGGGAATTGAATGCCCACCCCCCTCTGTCTCTGCCACCTTTTCTCACTCCTGTGGGGCCCATCTCTCCCTTTAGGTGGGCTGGCCATGGGTCCTCCTGCGGATTCCGAGTGGCCACCCAGGGAGAAGGCCCAAGGCAGGCCCCTTGGCACTGAGGTGCGTTCTGTCCCAAGGCTAGTCCCAGGGTTCAAGAAGGGGGGGCTGGGCCGGATGTCCTGGCCGTGCTGCTCCCCTGCATCTCCACTCCCAGGGTGGGGGTTGGGGTGGGGTGGGGGCTTTTCCAGGTGCCTCTTCCTAGTGATGCAACAGCCTGACCTTCTCTTCCTTCCTCTCTGTTTCCTGATCCTATCAGCTTGCCGCAGATGTTAGCACCTTGGTTGTTATGGTAACGCTCTCAAAACGCATTTGGTGGGCATGCATGCCCGGGAGGAAGGAGCAGAAGCCTTTGTGCTCAGTGACTCGCATCCAGACCAGAAGGCTGCCAGGGCCCTGGTTCAGGATGGCAGGGAAGGAGGCCACCCATGGAAAAGAACGGCCATCTTCCTGCCCTTGGGGCAAGACACCAACCAGGAATTGGCCACCACCTTGGTACAAAAGGACACTCCCACTGCTTTTCTCTGCCTGAGGGCACATCAGTGCCAGGAAGGGGGGAGGCCCTTGTTTACTTCCTGTTGGCCAATCACAAAACAAGGCAAGCAAACTTTGCTATAGCACCTATGATGGCAGTCGCCACATCAAAGCCTGAGCTTCTCATTCCAGGTCCCCTTGGGTTGGCTCTGCCCACAAGTGCATACAAACACCTGGAGCACCGAGGGTTCACCCTCCCTCCTCCGCAGATCTCCCTGGAAGAGGCAGGGAGGGAGGCTTCTGGGCAAACTAGGCCACCTCCAAGAGGCAAAAGCAGTTCCCTGACTGCCCAGTGCCAGCGTTCACCCTTCCAAGGGGGGCATCTGCACCGCCGAGAGGATGTTCCTCTGCAAAGCTCTTTAAGAGGCCTGGTGTTTAAGGGTGTTGTTTTTTTTTTTAAAGACCCTGGGAATTAGAGCCATATGCGCCCATAATGGAGTGGCAGCTGCCGGGCTCAGGTTACTTATTCAGAGGGATTGGAGGGCACGCTTTGGTGGTGGGGCTTTGGAGAGATTAAAATTATTCCCAACATTAAGCACAACATTTCAATGCTAATGCTTTGGGTCTTGAATATGGATTCGGAGACCAGAAAGAGATTTGTGAGACATTACTCCCATGCAAATTCCAGCAGAACCTCCGCCCTTATGCCACCTCCCGCCACCTCCCGGCACCCAATCCTTTTTCTTTCTGTCTTTCTTTCTTGTTGAGCAAATTCAACAAGAGATTTGACTCCGGGGCTTACAGCAAATAGACTTTGGCTTTCATGCAGATTGCTGCCTTTAATGGCAGGCAGGCACAATCCCCTTGAAAAACGTCTCACCCACCTCGCTGGGATCCTAGCAGGGCACAGCTATGAGCCTGAGCAATTACTCTGGAACATGGTAATTGGCAAACAGCAAAGGCAGGCAGGCAGGCAGGCAGGCAGGCAGGCAGGCAGCAAGTGGTAGAGTGTTATCCTCCCGGTCTAAGGTGGGAGAGAGAGGTTGGGGCCCTCCTTGGCGAGGGGCCAGATCTGTGCAGGTCAGAGGAAGCAAGCAAGGGCTTGGATCCTCTTCTTTGAAGTCCTCCTGCTGCTGCTGCCGGGCCTGCAGAGGTTCCTCCAATTGTCCTGGGCCTCAGGCAGGGCATAAAAAGGCTGCTGCGGAAGGTTCCTTCCCAGCAGGCAGGCGGGAAGCCTCTGCCACCAAATGAGCAAGCTACTACCTAGGCAGAGTTCCAGGACAGCTGTGAGCCACGGAATAAAGCAGATCATCTGGATTTCAATAAGCTATACGGTGATCGGTGGTGGTGGTGGTGGGGCAACATGCAATATTCACACATTTAGAGAACACATGTATCCTGGCAAAATTAAGAGCTTGATCGAAGTGGTTCCCCAAGTACCACCACCACCGCCGCCGCCACCTCCTTTCCACCTCCCTGGCCTTTGCTGCAGCTGGAGATGGAGAAGGTGAAGCCCCTGCAGCTCACTGGGAAATGCAGAAGGGCCAGAAGCAACCAGAGGCTGGGGGGGGGGGGAGGTTCCATAAAAAGGGAATGATTTCCCTGGGCTTCTTGGGTCACGGGAAGGGAGTCATTAAGCAGGCCTTCTCTGAGCACTGCAATCACACTAAAGAACACCGCAAATTCAGCCAGATGCGCCCACCCCAACCTCCCAGGGCCATTGGGGTCACAGAGCAGACCTCCTGTTGTGTTGCATTTCAATATGGGTCACTTAGGTCATTTTTATTTGTATTTGCTTCTCATTCCATCGTAGGCAGGCTGGGGCTCCTTCCTTGGCACAGGAGAAGGTGAGGTACAGAGCCCTCTGGTAGCCACAGGGGTCACCCGGATGAGCCAGAGGCCACTGGGCCTCTCTCTTTCTTCCCGGGACTAGCAGGCAAGGGCCTCCTGGCTAATGAGAAACACTTGCCTGGGAACCTCAAAACCCGGTGGCAGTTAATTACTGACAGAGTGTGTGAATGAGAGATAAAAGAAACGCCATTCCTCCTCCTCCTCCGTGGTGTGCAAGATAGTAAATAAATTTAATTACAGGACAAGAGGCAGGGGATCTCCGTCTGTATTAAGTTTTATTAGCCGAGATGTTTAAAAGCATGTCGTCCTAACAAAAAGGTCTCGTGTAATCCTAAATGGGCCACTTTGCTATGAGGCTCTTGTACCAAAGTGAATAGACTTAATTGAGCAGATGGCTAGCTGCTCCAGCAGGGATTGGACGGAGGGGTGGTTTATTGCCAATTAACTTTCCCCTGAATGCTCCTGTGCCAAAGGCCTGCCCAAGGGCCACCTTCCGGAGGCCCTTGCACCAGGGCACGGGAGCCCAAAGGCAGACACACACCCAAACCCCAACCCCAACCCCAACCCCCACCCTGCCAGAAGGGCTTACAAGCCAGAGAGGGACACTCAGGGCTGGGTCCACATGCCGGCAGACACACACTCCAAGAACCCTCAGCCTTATTGTCATGCTTTGTGAGTGTACCAAGGGGGAGGGGTGCATGCCTCCTTCTGCCCCCCCCCCAATAATCTGCCTGGAAACTAGAGTGCCTGTACATCAAGACCGTCTTTTTGCCCCCCCCCCTGACCCCAAGGGGGCCCAACTGCCTGGTGTTTTGCTCCTGACCCACAGCCATGGCCAAGCTCACCTCTCCCCCCCCCCGCTTCCCTCCCCCAGGGACCTGATGCCGCAGACTCTGGAAGGCCAGCTCACCATGGAGAAAACCCCCAGCTACTTTGTCACCAACGAGGCCCCCAAGCGCATCCACTCCATGGCCAAAGAGACGAAGCTGATTGTGGTGGTGCGCGACCCCGTCACCCGGGCCATCTCGGACTACACCCAGACCCTTTCCAAGAAGCCCGAGATCCCCACCTTTGAAGTTCTGGCTTTCAAGAACCGGACCCTGGGCCTGATTGACGCCTCGTGGAGCGCCATCCGGATCG
The DNA here is from genome assembly GCA_029282475.1 of Phrynocephalus forsythii. Taxonomy (NCBI): domain Eukaryota; kingdom Metazoa; phylum Chordata; class Lepidosauria; order Squamata; family Agamidae; genus Phrynocephalus; species Phrynocephalus forsythii. The sequence goes on along the minus strand of JAPFRF010000021.1, from coordinate 186,621 downwards.
GCCTGTACGCCCTGCACCTGGAGAGCTGGCTCCAGTACTTTCCCCTCTCGCAGATCCACTTTGTCAGCGGGGAGCGGCTGATCACAGACCCGGCCGGGGAGATGGGCAAAGTGCAGGACTTCCTGGGCCTCCGGCGGGAGGTGACCGAGAAGTACTTCCACTTCAACAAGACCAAGGGCTTCCCCTGCCTCAAGAAGCCAGAGGAGAGCAGCCCTCCCGCTGCCTGGGCAAGTCCAAGGGCCGGCCCCACCCCCAGATCGACCGGGACGTCATCCAGCGGCTGAGAAAGTTTTACAAGCCGTTCAACATCATGTTTTACCAAATGACAGGCCAAGACTTCCAGTGGGAGCAGGAGGAGGGCGACAAGTGACTTCCAGGTAGGCGGGAAGGAGGACTGCCTGGTCCAGAGGTAAGCAGGAGGCTGAGTCCCACCTCAGGCTGGCCTCCTCCTCCTCCCAGCCTCTGGACTTGGAATGGCAGCTGGAGTTTTCCCACCCGTTCCTGGAGACTCCCGGAGTTCAAATCTCCAACCTCCCTGTAGAGAAGCAGGTCTTCTCAGGCTCCCCGAGCTACCAGGACCCTTCCCCGTTCCCATGCAGGTGTTTCTGGGAAGTCCGGAGGCTGCCTGGCAGTGAGATGAACTGCATTTGGTCCACCTACCCTAAGGCAACCAACTCTGGCCGGCAGGGCCCTGGTGTCCCTGGCTTATGGGCGGCGCTTTTGAGGGAAGCAAAGCAGAGGCCACAAACCTTCTGATGGAACCTGCTGCCCATTTCCCCTTTGGCCGTCCAGCCAAGGCCACCATCTCCTGGCCTGGGGCTGCTCAGTGCGGCCATTGGTTTCTCCCATCCATTGGCCTGCCTCCATCGTCCTGCCATGGGCGAGGCTTCTCCCTGTATCTAGGGCCACGTGGGCCCAGGTGGGAAAGTGTTGTGCTCCTTTGTTGAATGTTGGCCCACGGCTGGGCACCAGGAGAGGGTGTCCATTCCTATCAGCACAATTAGGTGTTCAAAGAGCGACTGACATAAAACACTTTCCATTCCTCCCCCATACACACCACCACCACCACCACCTCATTCCCCCCCCCCGCCCGCCCGCCTGTCAGCAACCGCCGGGCTTCCAAGCCATAAAATTGTTACTGCAGGAAAATTGGAAATATGTGGCCGGGCCGACTTCAAATTGTTTCACTTGTTATTAAACTGTCATTTCCTCTGCTAAATGAGAACCGTGCTGTTATGCAGTTTAATTTGCAGTGATTAATGGATCCAGCTGGGCTGGGGGGTGGAGGGGTGTTGTTTTTTTATAAAAAAAAACATTGTGCCAAAACTGTGCTCCGTACCCCCACATTGAGGGAGGTGTGGGGCAGGCCCGGCCCAGCTGCTGTTGCTGACCACGTGTTGGCTTGTTCTTTGCCTTCCCACAGGATCTGCCTGAGGTCGAAAAAGAGCCCAGCTCAGTCGCCCATCGCCCTGGAACCCAGAGCCTCTCCAGTCTGCCAGCCTGACCGACCACCTGGCTACGGGACGTTTGCTCAAGGGACGGAAGTGGCTGCCAAGGCATTCTGTTTGCACCAGGCAAGGGACGGTGCCCACTCCAGGGCTCCAGGGCCCCAGTCCAGCCAGAGTCAGACAGCAGGCAAAGTGGCCCAGGTGCTTTCCTGGCAGCCCCCTTCCCTCTCCGAGAAGGAGCAGCCAAAGGGGGGGGACCCTGGCCGAGGCCTTGGCCATGGGGGCCAGGAGCCACCCTCCAGTTTCGGACACCCTCGCTCGGCTCCCTGAGGAAGCGCCTTCCTGCCGGTGGGTCTGGAGAGAGAAAAAGCTAAGCCATTTCACACATCCTGCACCATATCTTCAGAGGTTTATTTTTTTATAGCGGTTGAACTATTGAGACTGGGAAGCGGGCTCCACAGGGCCTGAAGGAAGGGGAGGGGAAGGGAGGCTGAGCCGGGTCTCCGTGGAAGTCAGCCTGGGCTGGGGGAAGGGCATCCCCTTCAGGTAACATCACCAGGCCCCCGAGTCTCCCTCCGAAGCACAAGTCGTACGGCCCCTTCGTTTGTTCGCTTTCTCATTCTTTGTGCGGTTCTTGCTCCACTTCGCAGCCCAGGAGGAGACGAGGATTTTACTGGCCTGGCTGTGGGACACCCTTGGAGGGAGCTCCCTGTACCAAAAAGAGTCCTAGATCCACTCCTTCTTCTGCGTTTGGGGACGGCCTTGGCGATGCCCTGAGCAGCAGGACGGGAACCCCTCCACTCAGCCTCCCTGCTTCTCTGCTGCAAGAGATTGCCTCTCTCCCGAGAGTGTCGCCCGCTCAGAAAGCTTGGGGTTGAATTTGGGTTTCTTGTCTTCCCCTATTTCAATGTCGGCATTCCCAGCACACAGTCGATTGGGTTTTGTATTTGGCTTCAATTAGCAAAGCATAAATTATATTTAATTTTCTATGCACAGAGACTGGATGAGTCATGGTCCTGGGAAGCCAGGGATATCATGGTTCAGTGAATGACAATAAATGGGAGGATTCACCGTCTGAGAGCTACATTGCTAAGCTGCTTCCCCTCTCTTTGCCACACACACACACACACACACACACACACACACACACACCGTACCCCACCTCATCCCACCCCACCCCTCTATGTCACCCTCAACCTGAAGGACATGGAAATGTGAAGTGTGAACCTGCAGCCAAACCTCACTAAACAATAAAACCTTCTAAGAGCAAGTGCTGCTTTCTGCTCTGTTCATCCAGCTGGGGTGAGGGACCTTGGTCACTTCTGGGCTTCAGGTAGGACTTTGCTCACAAGAGAGATAAATGGTGGCATATTCCGGGTCCTTCTGTTTTTCCCAATGAAGCACAAATGAGTGAGCAGGGACTGGTGAGCAAGACATTGGAAAACGCAGCCAGGGGCAGCCAATCCATCTGGGTGGAGGCACCCCTCTTTCTAGTAGCCCACGGACACCCTGTCTCTTGCCGCAAATGCCTCTGAGGGATGAGCCAGATAGAACTGCTTCTTGGTTACAAAAAGTGAAAACAGAGGCCACGTGGCATTATTATTCCTAGATCTGTTGGTCATATTTCTACAAACACCCCTCCCCCCCCCTTTATCTCCAGGCAGAGACTCTGGGTTCTACCCCCATTGCACTCACCCTGCTAAGCGTCAGGGATGACTTTAAAGAGAATGCTCAGGGACCTTCCTTCTTCCTGCATGGGTAGTTGAACCCAGGACTGTCCTTCTCATTCTAGCCACTAGGATATGCTGCCTCTCTTGTTTCTGGCACCAGCACTGAGCCTTGGACTGCATTGTGCATAACAGAAAAGTCACCTCGGCTTTTTCCATGAGGCTCTGCTGAGGTGTCAGGCCAGGGCCATGGCATGTGCTCGCCACAAGCGCTCCCTCTGTTTGTCTGAGGGGCCACAGGTGAAGCAAGCAAACTGGGTAGAGGGAGGTTGAGGGGCACACCCACCAGGCCCCTGGAGCGGCAGCCCAGCCTAGGGGTTGTGGAACCCCCCGTTCATTCCAAGCGACTCCTCCTCGGCTTTCTTTTTCCATCTGCTCAGCACTCGCCTCAATTAATTCACACCTTCACGCTTTTCTCCATGGCACTGCTGCCGCTGCTGTTGCTGCTGCTACATCAGCCGCTGGGGAGAAGGAGCAGCCGTAACTGTGATTTATAGATTCAAGACCAAATGGCAGGCAGCAGCGGCAGCCAGAGCGCCAGCAGGGGCATTCCCTGATGAACCGTGGCCTGTGAGTGAAAATCCACCACGGTCTGTATGACAACAGAATACAGAGAGGCTCCCTTACCTTGCCTTGCCACAATGAAAGCACTCTGCACGCCCACAAAACACACCCATTCAGTTCAGAATCACTCTTAATGGAGTCTGCAGCCACCCACAGTGAATGGAGCAAGGGACCTGTTACCATGGGGGTGGGGGGTGGGGGTGGGGGACAAATGTTGGGCCTGTCCAGCCAGTTGGGATAATCTATTTCCCATCCTTACTCTATTGTGTCAGCTGATAAAAGCAGCTGGATTTTTTTTAATCAACAAAATGAAGAAGTAGTGAACTATAAAATTGCTAATTATTTTCTAGTAAATTTACTTCTGAATAAGTTGAGACACCAATTACAGGCACCATTAAGCACCATTAACCATGGGTGTTGCCAAGGCAGGGCGAAAGCTCCCAGCAGGCAACGGAAGGAAGGCTCAGAAACTCTGGGATGGCACGGCTTCTCCCCCACCCACCACCCACCCCATGTTGTCTGCCAGATATTCAAACAGTCATCGGATGATCAATTAAAGATCAAGTTATGATAGAAGTGTTATTTAAACAGGAAAAGGGGGAAGGAGTCTGGTGCTGCTGTTCTAAGAAACAGGCACCTCCGGAGAGGAAAACCTTTGGGTTGCGAGTCTTGCGGGGGGTCCTGGTCCACGGGAGCTTTTGGCATCAAAGAAGGGTTCAATGCTCTCAGGCTCATCTCTGTGCAAATGCTTTTCCTCACAGCGATTCAAGGGAGTGGCAGAGCCCAAGGAGCCTCCTCCCACCATAGACCCACATCCGCCTCCTGGGACAGTGGGAAGGGAGGGGGGGAGCTAGGAAGTAGGTGGGGGGGGCAAAAGAACTTGTGATCTTATGTAAAATGCCACGTCTGTTTGCACGGACTTCTGTCCCCAAGGAAAGCTCTTTCGGGCACCAGTTAATTCTAGTTCGGTCTTTCCATGTAGATTTTTATGTTACGGAACAGTGACTCTGTGGGATTAATTAATGCGCAGCTCTTCAGTTATGCAGCTAATTTGCATATGCTGCTTTCCGGGTATGAAATATTTCTCCCAAGGACCACAACGATGGCAAGTGCAGCCTCAGCGCAAGGCGTTCACACAGCCAGCGATCCACTGGAATTGTGTGTGTGTGTGTGTGTGTGTCTGTGTGTCTGTGTCTGTGTCTGTGTCTGTGTCTGTGTCCGTCCGTCCAGAGGAAGGGGTGGAACGGGGTGGGGTGGGGATGCTGAATGCAAAGAAGCAGGGACCAGCCAGACTCCAGCAAGGGCCTCTTGCCTCCAACAGCTGCTGTTGGCCGCCACCCTGCCTCTGATACTGGAAACAATCCATAGCCACCCAGAGGGCTACTGGTGGGCTCGTGGCTTGACCCACCAGTCCCCTCTTCCAGGGGGTTCAGGTGAATCCCCCGCGGGGCCTCCTTGACACGGGCGGGACCGGATAGTAGTCCCTTCCGAGAGGAGGTTGATGAAGGGAGGGGGGGAGCGTTGGCGCTCGAAGGCAGGCCGGGCGGTCGCGGGAGCTCTCCAAGGTGCTGAAAGCCCGGCTGGGAAGCCAGGCCGCTTCGCCACTGCAGGGATTTGGGAGCCACGGGCGCTTCCTGCTTCTCCCTGCCCAGAATCCCCCATCCTTCCGCTTCACAGGGTGGTTCTGGGCCCGCCTGTCCTTCGGAGAGGAGGTGCTGTCTCTCTGCTTTCTCCATAGGAGGCTTCCTTTTGCAGCCCTCCATGAGTGCTCACTCCCTCACCCCCCCTTTCTCTCTCTCTCTCTCTCTCTCTCTCTCTCCCCCCCTCTCTCTCTTGGCAAGCCAGAGAGCCCCAATGTTGCAGCTTTTCACACAGAAGCGTGGCTCCAGGCCTTGGATCATTTTCTGTGTGGTAGTATTCTGACCCTCCTGCTCGGGCTCTTCCCTGAGAAACAGGCTCCCTGTAAGACTCTCTGTCTTAATCCTGCCTCCTGCCGCTGATCTACCAGGGAGCTCAGCTGCTTTCTGGATAAAGGGAAAGGAAGGCGGAGGCATCTGGAAGACTCTTTCATCACTTGGGCACCAGACGACCTCGGAAGTAAGGATTACAACCAAGCTGGGGAAAATAAACTGGGAGGCATGGTGCCACCACCAGCAGCACCTTGTCCCTGATGTTGCTCAGAGAATATCATGGCAGACACAGGTCCCTCTGGCCTCATGCATTCAGTTCTGTGTGGGTTCCAGACAGGAGGCTCTTCCTCATCCCTGCTTGGAGGACCCTGGCATTCGCTGGGAGGGGGGAGGGAAGGGGGAGCCTCCCCTCCAAGAGCAAGGCATGCATGGCTTTGTTCAGCTCCTGAGGTCAGGAAGGACCCATCCTGCTCAGGGTGGCGGCTGGTGGTGACATGCCATCTCCCCTCTATGGTGAATCTGTAAGGGGATTAAGACGGCTTTTCAATGGAAGGGCTTCCAGCCTTTTTAACAACAGCAGAAGCTTAAGCCTAAGAGAAGGATTCTGACACCCAAATCCCAGGCAGGTGGTGCCACTTCCACCCATGCCAATCTCCCTCCAAGCCCTCCCTACCCTCTGCAATGCATCAGAGTGGCTGAGGGGAGGCCTGCAAAGGGACAGAAGCCCTCCCTCAGAGCCAGGCAACAAGGAGGGCACAAGGGTCACCTTGAAAGCCCAGCACTGCCAGGCCCAGGAGGGCTTTCCCAGGGCAGCCCAGGGCTCTCCCTTGGTTGCGGCCACGTCCCCTTGGCTCCAGGGAGGCAGCTTTGCCGAAATACGCAATGCAAATCCTCCCCAGGTTCAGCCAAAAGCAGGAAGCTTTCCCAGAAGGGTCAGGGAAGGAGCAGCAGAAATTGCATCAAATGAGCAGGAGTGCATGCTGAGGTCACTCCATTACCAGGTCCTGGGGCTTAATGGAGTGCGTGGCCTGTCCCATATAGCACCCTTGGCCTCTGGAAAAGAGGAGGCAAAGCAGAAGCCGCTCCAAAAGCTTGGCCAGCTTTTCTACTGGTGTGTGGGTGTGTGGGTGTGATTGAGTGAGAGAGAGAAGGTGCACAGTTACATTCATTACAGTTTTTGTTTCTTGTGAGCCACTAGGATTGGCCAGTTTGAATTAACTGGGGGGGGGAGCGAATTAATGGCACAGGGTAGAGGCCAAACTTGGAAAAGAGCAGACTCTTCTTCTGGTCAAAACTCCCGCCTGAGGCACAAGGAAGCCTCTGTTTTTTTCTGCAGAGTCAGCAAGATCTGGGCCTAAGAATTTGGCTGGGGGTGTGGGGGGATAGAAAGAGAGACCCAGCAGGGGGAGGAGGGCAGCTTTGCTTTGTTTGCTGGCTTTTGCTTGGGATCTGCTTCTCGGTCCCCCTTTTCTCTCTCTGGGCACCTTTCAGGGGGAACCTACTTGGCCCTCCACCCATTAGGCCCTGCTGCCAGGGGCTTTGGCCTGGGGTCTGCTGTCATATCCAAGAGCCTGTTTGGTTCCCATCCTCCTGAGCTGAACACAAAAAGAAGAAAAAGATAGCACTCAAGGTGGTTAGCAGGCATCACTTTGAAAAACAACAATAATAAATTTCCAAAAAGCAGCTACTAAAGCCATTGCAATAATCCAATCCACATTAAAGGGGCCTTTGTGGTCCAGGGAGGTGGCTTTCTCCATTCCTGTTCCTGCCCCCCCTCTTGATTCCGGGCCCCTCTCCTTCCAGTCACTCTCAGTTCCCAGTTCTTCCCAGACTGGTGCATCTCAAGAGAAGGGCAAATGGGCAGCGCCACCCAATGCAAGTGTCCCCATAAGCCAGAGAAATAAGGGGGTGCCATAAGCTGCTCCCCACCAGCCCCAGAGGGGAAGACCCACAGGTCTTCAGCCTTGTGTGGCTTTCTGGTGCCACTGTTAAACAAGTAACTCACAAATAGCAACCTTTGCTTAGGAAAGAACAGTTTCCCTATCAATTATAGTTAACAGGAGAAAATTAATGTACCAATTAATATGGCTGCTTTTAAAACTCCATCTAATGTGTTAAATGCACTCCTGCTGCTTGAAATAGGGCACAAGAGGAGGCTACCGAGAAGAGACAGCTCGTAAAATTTTGCCTGCCTGTTACTTAAAGTGTTTGGCACAAGAGGCGACACCTCAAGAAGGAGATTATTTAACATTTGCAGGTTTGTGGGAACCATAAATCACAGCACACATGCCAGGCAGGTTGAAAAGGATAGAATACATTCAATTTTACAGTATATTAAACTTGGTCTAATTTGAACATAGGAATGGACCAGCAAAATAAATGACCAATTTCTGAAGCAGAAATTACCATTTGGCTGGTGCCATTATGAAGCCGCTGGCATTTTATCATGTTCTTAACATAATATTGCTTGTCTATTGATGCATCGTTATAATGCCAGCACGAATTAGGAGGAGGCAGGACAGGCAGAGAGCAAGAGGGACTGGGGAAAATGGGCATTGTTTGTCTGATGTGAGTCCTAATATGCAAATTAAAGCAGACGTACACACAGAGAGGGGAGAAAAGGGGAGGTGGGGGCTGGTGGGAGCCCCTCCAACTCAGAGATAACACCACACCCTTTTATTTTACAGGGGAAGGCAGGGAGATTTCTGCTGCCACCCCAAAGGAGTTTCTTTTTTTTGCTCTTCCTCCTGAAAGCTGTTTTTTTCCCCCAGTGAGAAAAACGAGGGAAGAAGACGTGGGAAAGTCCCAGGGAAATGTCAAAGGTTTGGGGCATACATGCCCTGGCCCTACAACTGTCCCACAGGTGCTAGCAAAAGGATCCCAGGGGGTGGGTGGGGGGTGGGGTCCTGCCTCCAGTTGTGCCCATGACAATCTCCCCCGTCCGGAAACAGGGCTGCCAAGGTTCCATGGCTTCTCCATTATTCTGGGCAGCGTCCACCATCCTGCCTCGATGGCATGACAAGGGAAGAGATCCAGTTAACATGTTGTGAGAAGCAAAGCTCCCTCAAGAGGCAAAGACCTCCTGTTTCCTCTGCAGCAAGCTCTCCTCAACCTGCATTTTGCAAATGGGCTTCCTCTTCTTTCCTAATTGGTCAGTAGGAGGGAGATTTTTCCAGTTGGTCAGTAGTTTGCCTTTCTGAAATCTCAGACAATTCATGCTTGAAGATTCGGCAGCTTAAGGAAGCATCATCCTAAGAGGAAAATACGCATCAATCTAGCTGCCATTTCCTCCATGTGTGTGCGCTTTTAAGTTTTCCTCCCTTTCAGACCCAGGTTCAGTTGCAGAACGCTGTGTTCCAGGGACAACTATCCCCTCCCACCAACTGCCCAATCACCTCCATGGAGGAAAGTAAGCCCCATGCACCCATGCAGAAACACACCATCCCCGGCTGCCTCTTGCTGTGTGTGTGTGTGTGTGTGTGTGTGTGTGTGTGTGTGTGTGTGTGTGTGTGTGTGTGTGTGTGTGTGTGTGTGTGTGTGTGTGTGTGCTTGTGGCGGGGGGGATGGGTGTGTGGGCTGCCACCATCACTCACTAGCTGCAGCAACCACAAGTCTGATTGCAAATACAAATTATGTTTAGTTTGCAAAGTGGGAGGCTGGTATTTTTTATCCCGTGAATATCATTGTTCTGGGAGGCTCAGCCTTATGGCAGCCACACAGCAAGGGAAGCAAAAGCAGACAGCTGGATCTCATGCAACGCAACAGAGGAGGCTGGAAGATGGAGGGGGGAGAGGCTGTTGGGGGAACACAAGCCCCTCCAGGGGTGAGGGCAGACAGGGGGAGCTCCATGGGAGGCGAGCAGAACGCTATATATGGTGGAGAGGACCAACAGGGCAGAAGCCAAGGCAGACTGGCTCCAGAGGCAGAAGGTGCCTGGCACCATCTCCCACTGGAAGGACCAAGTGATGGTGCAGAGAGGGAGGGCCGGACCTTTGAGAGCCATCGCTGCCCTTTTCAGAGGGTGGTGATGCATGCGATGAACCAGTGGCAATGGCCGGAGTAGAAGACCGCTTTCTGTGTGGCACTCAGGACGACCCTTGGGACTAGAGGAAAGCCTGTCCCTTGGAGAAGGAGCCTGGGGTTGGCACCGGGGGGGGGGGAGGTTTGCCATGGGGAAGCAGTGGTTCCACCTCCCCTCCCCATGCAGAGCCAACCTGTTTTCCTTCTTGGGGGAGGCGGCATTCCTCAAGTGATCCGGAGCCCCTGCTTGGCTTTGCCAGCTACTCGAACCAATCCCACCCCTCTCATCCCTCTTGCCCACTGAGGCTGCCAGGGTCTTCCTGCTAGGCAGGAGAGCAGCCTCCCCACCCTCTTCTCACTGCGGACTTGCTAATGGCCCGCAAAAGGGAACGCCGGGCCTGGTTCTAGCCCAGGGCCCAACCTGAACCTCTTTCTCCATGGCAGAAGTGAAGGTCTCCTTCAGTGCTTGCTTCAAACCACCATGCTGCTCCCAGGCAGGGATGCAAATTGGGCGGGCACCCTGCTGTGCAGCTGGCCGGGTGGTGCTGCTGTGGCACAGACTTCCATTACCTCTGGCTGATGACAGGCCAACGTTCGGCTCCCTTGTCAACGTTTGTTTGGCACACGTGTACTTTTATATCTCCTGTTAAATACAGTCTTTGTTGTGCTTCATTGATCTTGGAGCACATTCGGCTGTTTACAACTTTTATAATCTTTGTGTAATCTTCAGGGATAATTGAATTTCTGCTAACACAGCTGAATATTAAACTTCAGCAGAGTCAAATTCTCAGAGGAGGGGAGCAAACACCTTACAGCATGAAAGTCAAAAGTGGGAGACAGAGAAACTACCACACTTTAATCCCTGCAGCAAAATTAAAACAGAAAACTGAATTCTGCCTCAGAAGGGAGCCGGGAGACCAGGCTGGGCCTTCCTGCGGGAGTAAGCATCTCCCAGCCTGACCAGGGCCGCCACGGATTGCTTTGGTGCTGTGCTTTATCCCACTTTGGCAATGTGGCTTTCTTTTGACCAAGGGTCTAGATAGACAAATGGTTCAGGTAAGACAGAAATCCGTCAGATGGGAGCTCCCACTGTCGGGGGAGATGGTCAGATGGTGCGATATATGAATCAAATAAATAAATGAATAAGAATCCAAAGGCAGCCAAAGGACCTTTACCTAGCACATGGAAGGCAGGCACAGGTGAGACGCTGCTTTTTTCACCTGTTCTTGGATGAAGCGGGGTGGCCTCAACAGCCTGTGTTTTGGCTGACGCAGCTGTGCCTGGTTTTCCTCTTACATGGGGACGGACCACTCAAGAAAAACCTGTGCAGCTCACAACTCCCATGAGGCTGCCCTTCTTTGTTGCATGCATGCAAGATCCAAAAAGGTGATGGGCAGCCAGGCCATCCCCTGGCGCTCCACCTCCTCTCATCCTCCCCCTCCCCCCCCACTTTGCCCTCAAACCCCATGCGAGGACAAAGCCTTGAAGGGGACCCTCTCTTCCTGGGGACCAGCTGCACTCAGAAGGCCTCCGATGGCGTTTCCACTCCTGTGCAGAACATCTTATCCGCAAGTACTTTGCAAAGGCCCAGCGTCTTCAACCATGAAATTATATGACTCTGCCTTGACCTCAGATTTTCTACAGTTAATATCTCTTGCAGAATACAAACAGCAGCTCAGGACAATGTTGATGAGATGGGGCTTTTCCCCCACGGGGGGGGGGGGATTCGCACGCAGTGGCTTTTTGAAAGGCAGGATGGGGGGTAGGGGGAAGCAGAGAGGACCCTGCCTACCTTGCAGTTTGTGGGTGCCCCTCCCAACTCCAAGAGCAAAAGAGGCTCAGGCCTGCATCTTGGCCAGGTCAGGATCCAGCTGCAGCCAATAGCTGGCTTCATCTTTGCTCCACAAAGGGAACTAACAACCTTCTCTACCCCCACCCACCCTGCTGGTTCTCTTTTCTCCCCCAGTTTTGCTGCCGCAGGAGAGGCTCTTTACATGGACTGATTAACTGGCGATGGTAGCAGTGGCAGCAGCAATAAAGAAAAATGCTACTGAATCAGGAAAGGACTTTTCATTCAAATAAAAAAAATATAGACAAAGCCACAGGGACTCTTTATTAGGATCAGATATGAATGCACAAAATATGCGAGCTGTCAGGTTCTGCAGCGATCAGCCTGCTGGGTGATCAGGCACCGGATAGTCAGGCAGGCTGGCTGGCTGGCAGGCAGGCAAGGAAGTTCCGAAGCGAAACCAGTGGCTGCCTGCGGTCCCGCAGGTCGCGTCAATGCCAAGACACCAAGTAGGAGTCCCAGGGCTACGGAGGCATCCCCTGCAAAAGAGGTGGTCACGGGCCAGTCCCTGGCTGGCAGGGATTCTGGCCGCCTGCCTCGCTGGGTCCCCAAGCCCCTTTCTGGCCCGCTCGCTCCCCCCCCATCTTCTCTGCCGGTGCCATCGATGACGGAGCTCATTAAAAAGAATGCATCCCAAGGAGACCAAGCTTCCCAAGCATTCCAGCTTTCATAGGAATCCAGGGGAGGGTTGCTGGCTCGCCGCCCTTCTGCCAGGAGCTTTGTCCAAGCAGTGCATGAAACAAACCCCCTGGTGCCAGGACGTGGGGCACGCGGGCCATTGGGGGAGAGACCTGGCCCCTGTATCTGCTGACAAGCCGCGGCCTGGCCCTCCTGCATGGCTCCCATTGAGTTCCTGGGTGGGGTGGGGAGTTTTCTGGGGCTGGCCATCACATCTGAATGACTCAGAGCTTGGACGGAGCCAGAGGATCTCCGTCAGCGAAAGGGTGCTGGTTGCATTTACATTTTGTCTTCTCTGATGTTCCCAGCCTTTATCTGATTTCCCCCAGACAGACGAGCCAGGAGGAGTATCTCTGAAAGCAGCCGTCACAGTGACGGCTAAGTTAACAGGGCATCCCTGTGTGTCTGGGCTGAGAGGAAAGGAGAGCAGGCAGGAGAGAGGTCTGCTCTAGCTGTGTTTACATTCTTTAAAGATTATAAATCTACAACGGAAGTTCACTAACACCTTAGAATTCACAGTTTCTTTATAGCCTAGAGGAAAAAGACTTCACTAATTCTAAATTAGCTCAACAGGGAGAGTCTGCAGCGTCAAGAGGGGAGGGGCTGTGTGAGAGCACAAATACCTTTGAGGCCTCCTGAACTGGCTGGAATCCAGCATCAACTTCTGGCCTCCCGGACCATCTGAGCCAGCCGGTGTAACCCTTGCTGGGCCCCGTGAAGACCGGTGAGTGTTGGCAAGTGTGCTCCACAGCCCTTCCAGACTGACATCCACCTGCGTCTCTCTGCTGGGTTGGTGGCAGAAGCTCAACAGGGAGAGTCTGCAGCGTCAAGAGGGGAGGGGCTGTGTGAGAGCACAAATACCTTTGAGGCCTCCTGAACTGGCTGGAATCCAGCATCAACTTCTGGCCCCCGGACCATCTGAGCCAGCCGGTGTAACCCTTGCTGGGCCACCTTAAGGCTGCTGAGTGTTGGCAAGTGTGCTCCACAGCCCTTCCAGACTGACATCCACCTGCGTCTCTCTGCTGGGTTGGTGGCAGAAGCTCAACAGGGAGAGTCTGCAGTGTCAAGAGGGGAGGGGCTGTGTGAGAGCACAAATACCTTTGAGGCCTCCTGAACTGGCTGGAATCCAGCATCAACTTCTGGCCTCCCGGACCATCTGAGCCAGCCGGTGTAACCCTTGCTGGGCCCCGTGAAGACCGGTGAGTGTTGGCAAGTGTGCTCCACAGCCCTTCCAGACTGACATCCACCTGCGTCTCTCTGCTGGGTTGGTGGCAGAAGCTCAACAGGGAGAGTCTGCAGCGTCAAGAGGGGAGGGGCTGTGTGAGAGCACAAATACCTTTGAGGCCTCTTGAACTGGCTGGAATCCAGCATCAACTTCTGGCCTCCCGGACCATCTGAGCCAGCCGGTGTAACCCTTGCTGGGCCCCGTGAAGACCGGTGAGTGTTGGCAAGTGTGCTCCACAGCCCTTCCAGACTGACATCCACCTGCGTCTCTCTGCTGGGTTGGTGGCAGAAGCTCAACAGGGAGAGTCTGCAGCGTCAAGAGGGGGGGCTGTGTGAGAGCACAAATACCTTTGAGGCCTCCTGAACTGGCTGGAATCCAGCATCAACTTCTGGCCCCGGACCATCTGAGCCAGCCGGTGTAACCCTTGCTGGGCCACCTTAAGGCTGCTGAGTGTTGGCAAGTGTGCTCCACAGCCCTTCCAGACTGACATCCACCTGCGTCTCTCTGCTGGGTTGGTGGCAGAAGCTCAACAGGGAGAGTCTGCAGTGTCAAGAGGGGAGGGGCTGTGTGAGAGCACAAATACCTTTGAGGCCTCCTGAACTGGCTGGAATCCAGCATCAACTTCTGGCCTCCCGGACCATCTGAGCCAGCCGGTGTAACCCTTGCTGGGCCCCGTGAAGACCGGTGAGTGTTGGCAAGTGTGCTCCACAGCCCTTCCAGACTGACATCCACCTGCGTCTCTCTGCTGGGTTGGTGGCAGAAGCTCAACAGGGAGAGTCTGCAGCGTCAAGAGGGGGGGGCTGTGTGAGAGCACAAATACCTTTGAGGCCTCCTGAACTGGCTGGAATCCAGCATCAACTTCTGGCCTCCCGGACCATCTGAGCCAGCCGGTGTAACCCTTGCTGGGCCCCCTCAAGTCCTGTCAGTGTGCCTCACTGCCTTTTTAAAAGAACTTTTAGATGCAGTGCCGATCTGAGGGGGAGGAAGAGGTGGGCTGATGAGGTCCAATTGTTGGGTGCTTTTGTTTTTGTTTTTGTTTGCTAATTTTGTTTTTGCCACTAGGTGTAGGTGGTAGGGACCCACAATGGAACTGAGGGAACAGGAAGGGGGGAGGGCAATGGAGGGGGCAGCCATTGAAATTGTGCTGGGTAGGGGAAGGTATGGTGGTAGGAGTGGAACATGCCTGCGTAGGAGAAGAGGGGTTAGATATCTTACATCTATCCCCTCTTCTGGTCCCACTCCTAGCCAGAAGGAATCAGGTGACCATGTCAGCGAGCCCACGGGCCACATGGTGCTGTTGTTAAATGCCAGGTCAGTACAAAATAAGACCACCCTCATCCATGATGTCATTTTGGATGAGGGTGCTGACCTGGCATGTATTACTGAGACCTGGGTGGGAGAGGAGGGTGGAGTTCCCTTTCCCAGTTATGCCCACCTGGGTACTCAGTCCAGCACCAGTGTCGCCCGGTGGGCCGGGGAGGTGGAGTTGCTATAGTCTACAGGAGTTCTATCTCCTTGGCCAGGCTTCCTGTCTCTTTGGGAAAAGGTCTGGAGGGCCTGTATTGTGTGTTGGGCTCACGAGACAGATTAGGGATTCTGTTGGTGTACCGCCCACCCTGCTGCGTACCAACAGTCTCCCTGCCTGAGCTGACAGAGGTGGTCTCGGACCTGGTGTTGAAGACCCCAGACTGTTGGTACTGGGGATCTCAACATCCATGCCGAGGCTACCTTAACTGGAGCAGCTCAGGACTTCATGGCCGCCATGACAACCATGGGGCTGTCTCAACATGTCACCGGTCCAACACACCAGAAGGGCCATACTCTGGACCTAGTCTTCTCAACGGGACTGGGGGATGGTGGTTTGGATGTGGAGGGGTTGGCTTTGACCCCATTGTCATGGTCAGACCACTTCCTGGTCAAGTTTAGGCTATTAGCTACTCCAACCCTCTGCAAGGGTGGGGGATCCATTAAGTTGATCCGCCCTCAAAGACTAATGGATCCGGATGGTTTCCTGAAAGCTCTGGGGGATTATCCAGCTGACATGGTCGGCGCTCCTGTCGAAGCTCAGGTCACCTTATGGAATAGGGAGATGACACGGGCAGTTGACATGATCGCACCTAAGCGCCCTCTCCCCCTACGCAGAGCCCGGACAGCTCCTTGGTATACATCTGAGTTGTGGGCAATGAAGCGGGAGGGGAGACGGCTGGAGCGCAAGTGGAGAAAATATCGCAGTGAGTCTGACCAAACACGGCTTAGAGCCCACTATCGGGCCTATTCCGTGGCTATACGGTTGGCAAAAAGGCAGTATTTCACCAACCGTATAGCTTCCTCAGAGTGCCGTCCAGCGGAGCTGTTTCGGGTGGTCCGGGAACTTCTTCAGCCAGGAGATAGGGTGGAGGCCCAGGACCATTCGGCGGCACTGTGAGGAGTTGCTGTTCACTTTGAGGGAAAAATTGCTCAGATTCGCAGTGAACTGGACTCCACTATTGGTACAGTATCAAGGGATGTGTCCAGTGCACCGGGCTTAGGTCCAGTGTTATTGGATGAGTTTCAATTGTTGAGACCCGAGGATGTGGACAGGGTGCTTGGCTCTGTCCGTTCCACCACCACGCTGCTCGACCCTTGCCCTTCTTGGCTAATTGTAAGATCTGCCAGGGGGGTTCGCACCTGGGTCCAGGAAGCTGTAAATGCCTCTCTAAGAGAGGGAGTGGTCCCTGCTGCCTTAAAAGAGGCAGTAATTAGACCACTCCTTAAAAAACCCAACCTGGACCCAGGACTGGTGGTTAACTACCGACCAGTAGCGAACCTCCCTTATTTGGGCAAGGTGTTGGAGCGGGTGGTGGCCGGACAGCTCCAGGCGCTGCTGGATGAAACGGATTTTCTGGATCCATTTCAATCTGGTTTCAGGCCGGGTTTTGGAACAGAGACTGCCTTGGTCGCCCTGTACGATGACCTTTGCCGGGAGAGAGACAGGGGGAGTGCAACCCTGTTGATACTCCTGGACCTCTCAGCGGCTTTCGACACCATCGACCATGGTGTCCTTCTGGATAGGCTGGCCAGGTTGGGAGTTGGAGGCACCGCTTTGCGATGGTTCCGATCCTTCCTGGCTGACCGTGTCCAGAAGGTGGTGCTGGGGATAGTAGCTCTGCCCCATGGCGTTTACGTCATGGGGTTCCACAGGGCTCAATACTATCCCCCATGCTGTTTAACATCTACATGGAACCACTGGGAGAGGTCATCAGGAGGTTTGGGCTGAGGAGTCAGCAATATGCTGATGATACTCAGCTCTACCTCTCGTTCTCCACCAATCCAGGTGAGGCGGTTTCTGTTCTGAACTTGTGTCTGGACCAGATAATGGACTGGATGAGGGTTAATAAATTGAAACTCAATCCAGACAAGACGGAAGTGCTGTTAGTGGGTGCTTCGTCAGCCAGGCTAGAGGGCCACTTCCCTGTCCTGGATGGGGTTGCACTCCCCCTAAGGGACAGGGTCCGTAGCTTGGGGGTGCTCCTGGACCCCGGTCTAACTCTGGAAGCCCAGGTGGACTCGGTGGCCAGGGGCGCCTTTCTCCAGCTGCGGAATATATATCAGCTGCGCCCCTACCTGGATGAACGGAGCCTTATGACAGTTACGCATGCACTGGTAACATCCCGTATTGATTACTGCAATGCGCTTTACGTGGGGCTGCCTTTGAAGACGGTTCGGCGATTGCAACTGGTTCAGAATCGTGCTGCACGGCTGGTGAGTGGTAGGGCCACCAAGGAACACATCACGCCGATTCTGTATAACCTTCATTGGTTACCAGTTGCTGCCCGAGCCCAATTCAAAGTGCTTGTTTTGACATATAAAGCCCTAAACGGCTTAGGACCTAGATACCTGAAGGACCGCCTCCTTCCATATGAACCTACCCGGCAATTAAGATCTAGTCAGGGGCCCTCCTGAAAGAGCCATCCCTTAAGGAGGTGAAGGGGATGGCTTGCAGGAAAAGGGCCTTTTCAGCAACTGCCCCCAGACTATGGAATGCCCTCCCAAATGAGACTCGCCTGGCACCGACGTTGCTAACATTTCGGCGCCAGGTAAAAACCTTCCTGTTCCAAAAGTTTTTTAACTAATGATTGTGGGTCCTGATGGCAATTTTAGTGGTGTTTTTAATGTATCGTATTTATTTATTGCATTTACATGTTTTTATTATTCTAATTTTATTGTATTTTGATGTTTTAATTGTCCATTTTGATTGTGAGCCGCCCAGAGACCTTTGGGTAGTGGGCGGCATACAAGCTATATAAATAAATAAATAAAATAAATAAATTACGTTACTATCCCAAACTGGCCTGCCATCAACCACTGCCACCTCCGTGGCACCACCTGGCAGCTCCAGAGGACTCAGGGATGGTGGGTGGTGGCACCCTGTGCTCAGAGTGGGGGGGGGGTATTGGAGAAAAGAGAGAGGAAGCCAAAAAGAGGGGGAAGGTGTGGCAAGAAGCCCCACCCCCACCCCCACTTTCCTCCTCCCTTCCCATCTCTGGAAGCAGAGCACCTGGGCAGGGAACGGGATTTGCTCCCTCGGCCATCATGGCTCCTAAATGGGCTCTGGAGGTGGTTCTTATCCAAGCCAACCAATGCCCCTCCCCCTTTTGGGGGGCTTATGTCACCTGTTGTAGTTTGGGGGCATTTCATGTGGCCTTGCAGTCCCCTGCTTGCATTGTGTTTCCTTCAAATGCCCAAATGGGGTGCCCCCCACCTTTGCAATGCTGCTGCCCCATAGAAAATAACTGGGGCCCAGGCCTGTCCAGCAGTCAAGTGGGGGGGGGCGGGGCGGGGAGGTAATCTTCCTCCACCTCCAGGTGTGATGGGGCCCTGAGCGTGGACCAGCTGGCACCAGTCTGTCCGGATGCCAGTTCACCCAGAGAAGCTCTGGATGGATGGATGGATGGATGGATGGACACCCGCCCTTCCAGCCATAGCCGTGCGTGCCATGCCCCAAGTCTCCTCTCCAAAGCAGAGGCTGATATGCGGGGGGGGGGGACTAGCTGGGGTAGTCTCAAACCCAGTGGAAGTCGACTGAATGTATTTCAGCTGTGTTGGATGTTAAAGACGTTCCCTTTGCAACCCACCATAGAAAAGAGAGAGAGAGAGAGAGAGAGAGAGAGAGAGAGAGAGAGAGAGAGAGATCCTTCCCATCCACCCCCAAAACTGCCTCCAGCTTCCCTGGCACTGGGCATCCTGCCCAATCTGTCCTGACAGGCACCAGCTGCCACTGGAGATCCAAAGACAGCTGGAGCTACCTCTGAACCTTTGCCAGCTTTCCCTGGCTCAGCAGGGAGGAGCCGGGTGGGTTTTCTCCTTTCCTCCCTCCCTCCCTCCACCCACCACCACACTTCTACACCCCCATGGAGCCCATGCCGGGTGGGAGGGTCTCCTGCCTGGGTAGGGCCCGGGGTGGCCCATCCTCTTTCTTCCTCCCCCAACAAAAAGCCCCCCTGTCCCTATTGGGGGGTATTACTTCCCCCTGTGGGGGCAGACCCTCCCACCCAGGGGCACAGAATTGGTGCAAACAGAGGCCCCCAGGAAAGAGGGCTCTCTGCTGCCCTTTTGCCCCCTTTTCTCGGCCTCCTTCAAAGCATCCATGGGTTTGGGGCAGAGGTGCCATTGGAAGCAGAGAGCTTTGGCCCTCCATGGGGGGGTGAGGGTGAGGGAAGCAGGATGTGCACAGAAATGAAGGCTGCTCCCCCCTCCCCCAAAGAGGTCAGGAAGGTCTCCCATGAGCAGCGTCTCCAATGCAATTGCATCCCCTTTCACATCAGCACTCTGGTCAGCGCCAGGTCACCAGCCATGACCCAGGGCCCACACTCCTGCTTCAGAAAGGTGGTGCAGAGGCAACTCAGCCCGTGAGATCCATTTCGACTCAAGTAGGTGCCAAATTGGCTCGCTCTCCTGCTGTTGGATGCCTTGGCTTTGTTAAGCGCCTCCTAGGTGCCGTCTCTCCAGGCAGCCCTCCACAAGCTCTCTTGCCCCTCCCTCACAATAATAGTGTCATCAGCAAATTTGGCTACCTTGCTATTTACTCCTAGATCATTTATGAAGAGGTTGAAAAGCAGGGGTCCTAGTACTGAACATTGAGGGACCTCACTCTACCTCCCTCCACTTGGAGAAGTGTCCATTTACTGCTACCCTCTGTTTCCTGTCCCTTAGCCAGTCACTGATCCAGGACAAGACCTGTCCCTTGATTCCATGATTGGCAAGTTTATTCAAGAGCCTTTGGTGTTGGATGCCTGCCGTGCCCTGCTCTTCCGTGCCCTGGTCCACAGACCAAGTTTTGAAAGCAAAGCCAAGTTGTGCCTGGTAAGCCTTTGCATGGGAAGCCAGCAGGCAATACCCAGGCTGTGCAGCAAGAGCGAAGGAAGACCCTGGATCCTTGGAGGGGCACTGCTGGCCACTAGGGCTAGCCAAGGCACCAGTGGGGGGCTGATTCCAGCCACCTGTGGCCTTCTGGGGGCCAGGGAGAGAAGGATTTCCAGCCCCGGGAGAGCCAGCAGCTGCTAGATACTGCCAAGGGTTAAGGCTCATCCTCCATAATTGTGGGATCCACATACAAAACACTGTACAAGGATCTGAGGCAATGGCAGCCAATAAAGCAAGAGATGCAGCCTTTGCGGCAGCAGCAGCCACGAAAGTGAAGGTGACCAAACGAAGGTGGGTCATAGAAGACTGGAGCGGGAAGGGGCCTGTAAGGCCGTCAGGCCCTCCAAAGGCCCGAGGGCGGCAGGGCCTCTACATGCCTCCTGGCTTGGCATGCAATGAGGGAAGTGTGTTGGCGTCTGCCTTCCTTTAATGGGTTGGGCAGGAAGCACATATGTTGTAGCGTCTGCCACAGTGCGGCACCAGTAGTCCTCTGATGGATGCCAAGGCCTGGCATGGCCACTTGGCGTGAAGAAGAAGACAGATGCCACTGGAAGTCTCCTTGCAATGCCCACCTTGGCCCCACAGCCTGGGACTCAGTGGGCGCCCCCTCCCCCCGTGCTGCTTGGGCAACCGGGGGGGTGGAGGGTGCCCGGCACCATCCCTCCACAAGAGAGGCTTCCCAGGTTCCATGGGGTGCCTTTGTGTTGCCAGAAATGGCGAAAGAGTTAGGGCTTCTGCTCCCATCACAGGCATATGGCATTCCTGGGTTTTTTAAGTGCCTCTGCCTGTTTCTCTGAAATTGGAAATGTGTGATCCTCTTCTAAGGAGCCACCTAATTTTATCACTTTTTGATGGTGGGGGAGAGCTATATCCATTTCTGGATTTCAGTGGGAGGCACAAACCTTCAGGTTTCTCCACATTCTGTGCTGGAGAGGGAGCCAGCCGGCAGCTTCCCATCCGCCCAAGCAGAAGCCATGGCCCATTTTCTGACAGCCAGCTTGCGGTGTATCACACACACACACATACACATACACACACACACCGCCCAAATCTGGGGGGTTCTTTGCACAGCTGTACAGAACAGGCAGCAGCATCTGCCCGTGTCCACCTCTGCCCGCTGTGCTTTCAGGCCAGTGCGTATGCAGTGGAACACCTGCACTTCCCCCCCCCCCGGTCACCACCGCCCAGGCGGAAGGACTTGCTCTGTTCCGAGGCTTTTTGCCTTCACCTCCTGCTCTCTCTCTCTCTCTCTCTCTCTCTCTATCTATCTATCTATCTATCTATCTCTCTATCTCTCTATCTATCTATCTATCTATCTATCTATCTATCTCTCTATCTATCTATCTATCTATTTCCATGCCTGTGACTGGAGACTGCCAGTGTTTAAGATTTCCTGGCACACCTGAGCTCTTTTTTCATCATAATTTCTAACCTTCCAGATTTTCTCTTGGCTTTTTGAAACCAGGCAGTCATGCAGGTGCAAAGCGTAGTCAGTTGAAGTGAGTTCCTTTTTGAAAAAATGGCCCCTCGCACGCTGCCCTCAAAGGGGTGGAGGCTCAGCCTCTAGGCAGCAGCCCCACACAGGTCACTGCCCTCCCCATCCCCACTGCCCCATCCCACCACCACCACCACCCTGGCAAACACTGGGCTTGCTTTTAACTGGCCAACAAGGTTGCCTGAAGGACTGTGGTGGAGCCAGTTCCTCTGGGCAAGGGCTGGAGGCCACACATGGTCTGGAGATGATGCAAAGAAGGCACACAATGACCCCGGATCAGGAACCTGCGAGGGGAAGGCCCATCCTGTGTGTGACTCATAGTTAATAGTTTCCTCATTAAATCTTAAATTATAGCTTCCAAGAGCAGGAGGGGAGGAAGCTGTAAACAGCCCAGACATGGAAACATGGGGTTCTGTCTCTCACAGTTGGCTTCCTGCTTCTTCTGTTCTTCTGGCAACGTTTCCGCCACCACGTCCTCCAAGCAGCCGCTTGCGGCAATTAACGGCCCCTGCTCTGCTGGCGGAGAACCCGCTCCCCCTCCTTCTCAACAGGAGGAGTGAGAGAACAGCAGCAGGAAGGAGGCACACGGCGGGGCCTGTTCGGGCTCACAGGCACGGTGAGCAATCACTCCTGGGCTGAAGCCATCCGGCCAGCCCCCGCAAGCCCACCCCCTTGACTTGGCACGGCTAAGGCAGCTGGCAGAGGGAGAGCCTACTTCAGCCTGGCAGGCAACCAGAAAGGATGCAGAAGGAAGCATTTGGTCAGGAAGCCCCACGCTTGTGGCCAGGAATGCGGCTGCTCCAGAGTGGCACAGGGCACGGCCACTCTGCAGGAGAGCAGGAGGGTGTGGCAGGTCCTCATTGAGCCACTGGTGTCCTTTGCAGCCTAGCATGTGAGTGCTGGGTGGGTGGGGGGCTTCAGGAGAGACCCTTTGCTACTTCACCTCAGGTAGCAAGAGCTGGCACGGAGGCCTGGCCACTCCACCTTTTCTGCAGTAAGTGCAACACTTTTCATATTTTTACCTCCAGCTGCCCAGAGAGCGCTTGGCTTCCTTCCTTCCTAGTTATTTCAGGAGGAGTTCGGAGAGCAGGGTACCCTTTGCAGGAACCAGAGCAGCAGGAAAGGAGGATGGACAGAGATAAGGTTCTACAGAAGGCAAGAACAAAACAAAAAAACAAAAAAAGAGCCAAGCTCTCAGTACATGTTGTGTTTTTCATTTGTGGAATGGAGAGAATTGCAGTTGGTTTTATTTGCAAAAGAAGACCATCGTTCAGGAGTGGGCCAGTGGGGTGGCTTAGGGATGCCAGCACTGCTGGGCTAAGAGCACCTGCCCACTCTGGTTCTTTGCATTCTGATATAACTTGATTTCTTTTGAGTTTCAGGGCTTACATTCCCATTCCTGGCCCAATACATTGTTGACAGAAAAGCCCCCTGCCCCTCCGGGCTTCATCAGACCCCCATCTGGAAGGGGCAGCAGCATCTCAGCCAGTGGGGAATGGGCTTGGTTGTTTCTCCCCTTCCTCCTCTTAGGACCGGAGAGGCAAGACAGCGGAAAGAGAAGGGCATCCCAGTCAGGAGGAGGAGGAGGAGGACTGTCCCCCTCAGCCGCAGGAGCAGAGAGGCGGGCTGGGCCTCTTTGGCCAAAAGGGAAGATCGTGGCCACCAAGGAGGCTTCCTAGCTTTCAGAAAGGGTCCCAGGTCTCGGCAGGAGGAGGAGCCCAATCTTTGGGTGGCGGAGACAGGTGCCAGGTAGAGGTTTGGCGAAAGAGCCCGAGCAACAGTGCCAAGCAGAAGGGCAGAGATGCTACTGAGTGCCTTTGCTGCAGGAATGCTTCAGCCCACCACACAGCCCTTGCTCCTTCTGCTGCAGAAGTTGCCCTGGGGTTGCAGGGTGGGTGGACTAGATGCCCTCAAGGACTCCTTCCAGATTCACCATTTTGAGATGTAGCCCAGTTTGCAAAGCTGCCTACTTATTAGGTGGGATGTTCAAGTAAACGGATGTGAATATTTTCTACTCCACTTGTCTTTTACTCAAATGGCATTTGGCAGCTCAACTAAAAGCACTACATTGAAAATCAATAAGCATAAAGTGTTTCAAAGCCAAGAAAAATCAAATATTACAATGCAGTTTGAGTTCATCATCTAAAATTAACCTTCTGTAAATGGCAGGATCAACATTGGCCTGGAAAGAGAGGAAAGATTAGGTGGACTATGGAGGGCCTGCCCTCCCCCAGCTCCCGGTCCCCTGGACATTCCCCTCTTCTCCCCACCCGGCTGCTTCTCAGGGGCATGCCAAGGCAGCCCTGGGGAAACCGTCTGCCTATGGGACTCCTTGCCACTGCAGTGCCACCCCATCCCTGAATTTCCATGACAAGCTACTACATGTGGCCGGACTCGGAATGAAGAGTTTTCAGGCGCAACAAGGGGCAGGATGCCACAGGCCCATCCACATCAACAACACAGCCACCTCTGAAACCACGGGGGGGGGGGGGCTGGCTTCTCTGTGGCTGAAAGGTTTGCAGCTGCTTGACTGCCCTTCCATGGAACCAGCTAGCCACCTCACACACACACACCCCACACACACATTGAGGTCTGGCTGCCTAGGCAGAGCATCAAAAAGGGGAAATCGCCCCCCCCATGGTCACTTGGCACAGGTTGCAAAAGGGAATCATTCAGTCCCTGCCACCTTCCCCCGCCTCCCGTTTTCCCTACAGAGGCCTTTCCCCACTGCCTCCACTGTTGGGCAAGGGGTGGCTTTGGGGACGCCTTTGGGAGGCAGTGGGTGGGGCCATTTGGGCAGGGCTCTGAGAGTGCCCGCCTACAGTAGCCAAACCCAGAGACCCTCAGAGCCCCCCCACCCCCGCCCTGGACAGCAGGGTCAGCCGCTTGTGCCTCTGACGGATCAGTCAGCAAAGGGGCTGATGGGGGTGTGTTTGCCATTCCATGAAGGGAGCCTGTGCAGCCAGAACTGGGAGGGGGGGAAGCAAAGGCAGGGCTCCCCCCACCCCACCCCCACCCCCATCAGCCTCTGGGGGTGCATCTGGCCGGCCTGTGCCCGTGCTGCTGCGTTGCCGAGCTGAAAAGGCTGGGCAATTGACTCCGGAAAGCACTCGATTGTAAGCCGGCTGAGGAACAAGACAGGCTTTTGATCAATATTTTCCACAACAATCCACTTCCATGTGATAAATGTTCTTCTGTGGAAGAAGGAGAGATTAACCTTCTGGTGCCGATGGGAAGCCTGAAGAAAGATGGCTCAATTCCTGCTGGGCAGAAGAGGAGGAGAAGGAGGAAAGGACGGGTCCCTGAGGCCAAGCCCGTGGGCAGGGGGGGGGAGCACCAGGGGTCCTGAAGCCACCCAAGCAGGGAGGTTTTCCAGAGCAGGATGGGGGGGTGTCCTCTTCCTCAGGCGCTGCCCATTGGTTGGTCCAGCTCAGGCTGCCCATACTTGCCAACTCTCCTCCAAGGTATTTGGTGCCCCCACTACCACCACCCCCTGGCCTGGGACCTCTTGGCTGTCAAGTGGCAGCTGTGCCACAGAACCACGCTGGCTCCTTGTGGAGCTGGGTCTCAGATCCTGTACAGGCTCCCAGGCACTCCTGCCACCGCCGCCGCCACTGCTGCTGTTGCTGCACCAGCAGATCAAGATCCCCTGGTGTTCCTTCCTACCCATTAGGCACCAGGTAATACAGCTGCCTGAAAGACTCATCCTTCTCCTTCAGCACTGCCACCCTCCAAAATTGCAGGCCTGGCACAGACAGGAAGGGGAAATGTCCCCTGGCAGCCGAGGAGTGACAGCCATGCATCACCGGCGACAGGCCCTGCCCCCCCAGGTGACTGCCCCCACCCTTACCAGGCTCCTTACCAGGACCAGGGGATGTTCCCAGTGATTGAATCCAGCAGCCACGCGAGTGGACTCATCCATCTTGGAGCCCGACTGGAGCTCCTGACGGGGTGGCTGGCCGTGTTTCTTAATGAAGCTGCAGAGGAAGGCTGAGCGCTGCTGCTGCTGAGCAGGACTGGCTGGCCCAAAGAGCGCTGGATCCCAGGCGGGGCAGCCTGGCACTGCCAAGGCTCAGGGGCAAAGGTGTGGGGCCCCATGGCCTTCTCCTGGGCTTGCACACATCTGCCACCCACATGGAACCCTGTAGGTCTTGCCTCCCTTGACCTCCCAGGAGGGCCAGCCTCCCTCCCATAGCCCCCAAAATGGCCTGGCCTGCACACCCGAGGCCCCTTGCACCAGAAGGTGTGGGTTGTTTGGATGGGCAGAGCCCAATGGGGTCCCTGGGCAGGCAGGACAGGTAGGCCCACCAGTGGGGCAACCGCCTGTGTCCTCACCATGGTCACCCTTGCCAAGGAGCCCACCCCGATTATGCCAGCTCCAGGACGGCCCCTGCCTCCCTCCCCTCTCCTGGTAAAGATCCATGCCCCTTCCTCGCTCGCACCATCGCATGGGGGCCATTTGGCATGGCTCAACCTGTGGGTGGAAATATTTAATCAACTCTGGGACATGAATTACTTGCAAGGGCCCCAGACATTAATTTCAGTCACAGTTGGCCACACTGTCTCACCCTATAAACACCTCTCTGGTTTCAATTAACATTTCTCTATCTCCTGTCTCACAGAATATTATATTTAACAAATTTAGGAGGATTGGTAAAGATAGTTTTCACACTTCACAGGAAAGCGTAATGAAATAATTATACCTACTGTATACCTACAACAAGCATGAGGGTATTGCAAAAGTGGCCGTAAAGACATTGAAAGTAGAAACTTTTCCTGGGCACCTTGACCAGGCCAGCCCACTCTGCTTGGCACACGCACGTGCATGTGTGTGCACACGCACACAACACACACACACACACAGAGAGAGAGAGAGAGACTACAAGGGGGCAGCAGAGAGGAAGGAGGAAAGCTGTACCTCCCACCACTGGATGATCAAGGTGTGCTCTGGGTCCCAGGCCCTTCCTCTGGCCCTTCTGCCATCCATACTCTCCTGAACA
This sequence comes from Phrynocephalus forsythii, assembly GCA_029282475.1. Lineage (NCBI taxonomy): Eukaryota > Metazoa > Chordata > Lepidosauria > Squamata > Agamidae > Phrynocephalus > Phrynocephalus forsythii. Next base: position 160,303 of record JAPFRF010000021.1, on the reverse strand, counting down.
AGTCTTTGGGGACCATCAACACACCCAGCGCGTGGGGGCATTTGGAGGAACCCCATATACAGATGTGGGTGTGAACTGGATGATTGCTGGGGTGGCCTCCAGCTCAACCCTCCTAGAATTTCTCTCTGTGTGTGTGTGTCTCCCCCCACACACACACCGCTAGCTCCTCTGCTCTCTTCAACCCCACCCCCAGTGAGCCGCCCTCGGCTTTGGTGACAGGCCTGCCATGTTCAGCTGCTCATTTTGGCATCTGGAATTAGCACCATGGAGGGATTCTCCTTAATTAGTGGGGGAAGGAGTTAGGAAATGGGTTGGGGGGGGGAGAGGCTTGCTTTCATTATGAGCCAAGCCACTTATATTTCATATGTTCTTTTGCAGCCAAACAGCATCTCACAGTTCTCAAAGCGGAGTTATAAATAAAGCTGGACTGGCTTGGAGCCCATCCATCACCCAGTCTTCAGAAGGTTTAATTTGACTAATTAGGTAACTTTTCTCAAAATCCAGCTGTGTGATGCGTGTATTAATAATTCTGGTGAAGAGCAAATGTGGCAACATGGAACCGGTCTAGGGAAGGGAGGGGTGCTGAGCCAGCATCCCCCCCCCCGCCCGGAAGAGGCCTAGCTGGGCTGGACTTTCTTTCTCCTTGCTGTCTTCTGCACAGGAAAAGAGCAGCCAAAGCCGACCTCAGTTGGCCACCGGGAGACTCTCTCCCCCCCAGGCTGGTTGGAGCCTCTCAGGCAAGGGTAGGAGCCAGAGGGGTGGTAGCCAGCACTGGCGAAGGCACCCTGCAGCTCTTGCAGCCCCATTGCTGCCAGGGACTTCCCATGGGGGCATCCCATTTGACTTGGGTGGAGAAGATGCTGGCCTTCTCAGCCAGAGAGCCTTCTGGCACCGGACAGCCTGACACTTCTCATCTGGCCTGGGTTCTCAGGGACCACAGGCCACTTTCTCAGACATGACTAAGGCCCATGGGAGCTTATCAGCCCTTCTAGAGCCACAAGGCAGGATCCCACCACAGGGGCTCTTCACTGCCCTGGATCACACACCGGTATCCCCCAAGCCTCCCCTGCCTGCAAGAGGTCCCGAGGGTACCTGCACCAAAGGGAAGGAGGGGTGGAGGGGTGGGGGTCCCCCCATAGAGAAGGTGTGCGCACCTGCCCTAGTCAGCACTGCATGCTGGAGCTCAAGTCTCACTATTATGAGCCAAGAGAAGACTTTCGTGCCATAAATTCTTGGGGGAGAAACTGTGTGTGCGGCACCAGAAGAATTCATGAACTTGTTAATTCTCTTCCACGCCTCAGATGTTCTGCTCCAACAGGAGGGGAGCGCCCCTCAGCACGGCACACGTTCGGCAGTGGCTGTCTGGCTCATAAGGGGGAGGCCCCGGGGGTCTCCCACCCTCCTTCAAAAGTGCTATGTTAAAAAAGAGTGCCTTCTCTCTCTCTCTCTCTCTCTCTCTCTCTCTCCTCTCTCTCTCTCCCCCCTTAGCATGGCACCACCTTCCCCGCAGAAGCTGAAGAGCATTCTGGCCTATTTACTGCCTGTTTATATTTAGATGTGCACCTACTGCAGGACAGATGCCACCCTCCTAATCCACACCCCTGACTGGACTCATGTCATCGGTTGTTACAGAGCAAAAGGCTGCACCACCTGGCTGACTTGGGGAAAAGGACCCTCCCCAAAAATGGCCCACAGAACAAAGCAGAGGAAGGGGACACGGTGGCATCTTTCAGTGTTTTTTAATGGCCCTGTCAAACTGACAGTTCTGGAACTAATTATTGAGAAGACAATACCAGATACACTGAAGAGCACATCAACAGTGCTTTTATGTAATTATGCAATTTAATGAAATGAAAGCTACAGTAATGGATGATTGCTGGTTAATTAGGGACTCCCTTTATGGTAACGGGGCCATTTATTTTCAAGTCACGATATTTTCTTTTACAACTAACTCTCTCTTAAGCTCTCTCTCTCTCTAGCTCTCTCTCTCTCTCTTAAGCTCTCTCTCTCACACACACACCCTGTCCCCATCCAAACTGGACTGAGGAGCTGAGTGGGTGCCAGGCAGTGTCAGGGATGAGCTCCAGTGCACACCTGTACCTGTTGAGATCATGACCGGCTCCATTCTCCATTCCCTTGCAGACCCTCTGCCTTGATTTCCCAGCTCCCTAGTGCCAGCCTCTGCTTCCCCTTTGGACCAAGGCTGCATGGGTCTGGCAGAGATGATCTTGCAAGCCAAGCCTTCGCAGACCCTCCTGCTCTGTGTGTGCTCTCTGCTTTCCCTTTTATGGCTGAATCCATGGGGTTTGGAGAGTCCCAAGGGGACCGAGCAGGTTTGTGGACTTGCATTTGGGCTCCAGGGTTTGGTCCCGAGCAGGCCTCGCCAGACCAGGCCTCCTGCCCAGCATGGTCTTCTTTGCCAGTTTGAAGCAGCTGAGATGCTGGCGCTGTCCATGGTGCTGAGTTTCCCTAAGTTTCCCTGCTAACAATCTAAAAAGCATTTCTCTGAAGGAGTGGAAGGAAACTCTTCACAGGGCCCCTTCTCTACCTCCTCCAGGGACTCCCTCTTGCAGGGAGGGGGGGGGTTCCCTGCATACCCCTGACCTGGGTTATTGAATAAGACAATCATTTCCTTCCTTCCTTCCTTCCTTCCTTCCTTCCTTCCTTCCTTCCTTCCTTCCTTCCTTCCTTCCTTCCTTCCTTCCTTCCTTCCTTCCTTCCTTCTGGCTGACGAGGTGGTGTTATCACCAAAGGCCATCAGAGAAGGCAGGTTTTTCATCTTTGCTTTCACCTGGGGAAGATCCCTGCTGCTGCTGGCCAAGAGAAGGCTGAGCTCCGAAAAGAGAGAACTGCAGTGCTGAACAGGGCCCTGATCATCCAGCCCCTACAGGGGCAGTGATCCAAAAGTTGGCTAGTGACCCAAGAGATGGCCTGGCAACCTCTCTTTAAAATCCTCCCTTTGAGGATAGCCCCCCCTCCTTCTGACACAGTCTCTCCCACAGCCAAGCAGCCCTTGGGGATGTTCTCACTGAGTCAAAATGTTCTTTCCTGTAAATAAAATCCACTGGTCAGGATCCTTACTCTGGAGCTGCAGAAAACAGGCTCCCACCTTCCTCCATGCCACAGTCTTTCAGAGATCTCAAGACGGGTGCCTTGTCATCTCTCACTCACCAATTCTCTGGGTGAAGCAGACCGAGGATCGGGTTTCCTGTCTCTGGATCATCTCTGTTGCTCTCCTCCTCCTCCTCCTCCTCCTCCTCCTCCTCACAGTCATGCTTGTCTCAAGAGCTCCTCTCTCTTCCTCCATCTTGGGCTTCCTTAGCTGGATGGCTGAAAGGGCACACTTTGGTTCCTCCTCCAGTGCCGCCTTCTCAGGCATGAAGGGGACTTTGGATGTGACCCCTGGCATGGCTCAGGGCTCTGGCGTGACCCCACCCTGCCGCTACCTTTCAGATGTGTGATGGGGCCCATCAAGAGATATTGGTTTTCTGCCATGCCGGCTGTTTCTGTGGGAGCAGAAAATCAAACCAGAGCTAACATGGTCAGCGTATGCACCGTCAATTCCTCCCAAACACCGTGAAATTGCATGAAAGATTGGATCAAAGCCACAATTGGTACAGTTCTTCATAATGACTTTGTGGTTTGCTTGAACAGGGTTTTAATTTTATGTTTATTAGTTGGAGACTAGCCAAAGCGAGAGGACCTGCCTGGGCTGCAGCGCAAGGCTCCGGTCTTTTTCATGCAAGGAAGACCCTGGTGGTGGCAGCGGCAGCAGCAGCACACAGAATATTCTGGGGCAGCCTCATTTTAGCTCCTTGTCTCTCCAGGCTCTGCAGCAGAGAGTGAACTTAATTAAAATCAATGGAGAGAAGGAATTGAATAAATAACACGATATGAATATTCTGAACACTTCTCTGCCAGGAGAGTCTCCCAGCCCCACCAGAAAGGCCTCCTTCAACAACTCTGGTGGCCACCATGTTCTCACTTAAAGAAGACAGTCTCCCATGGGAAGGGCAGCCACAGGGCAGTCCTCTTTGGAAAAATGGCATGGGTGGCCTCTTCCCTTGGGGTGGGGGCAGCAGGCACCCCTGGGTTGCTTTGGGGTGGGGCTGCCCAGCCCCACCAGAGCCAGGCCCTGGAAAGCAAGGCTTTTCCTCTGAGTGGGGAGGGGGGCTCCCAGATCTTCTTTGAGGAAGACCAGCCCTGTATGCATGGAGGACAAGCAGAAGGTGCTCCACCATTGCTCTGGAAAGGCTGGGAGGAATTCTGGGGGGGGGGGGTTCACTATTCCCCTGCTTATATGTTCATGGGAGAATTCTGGTGTTTGAACCTTTCTTGAGTAGGAGCCCTGTGGTGCAGTGGTTGTACTGCTGTTAAAACTGTGCTCATGACCTGGGTTTTAATCCCAGGTAGCCGGCTCAAGGTTGACTCAGCCTTCCATCCTTCTGAGGTCGGTAAAATGAGTACCCATCTTTGCTGGGAGGGGGCAATGCATAGCCTGCATACTGTAATTAAACTGTAAACCACCCAGAGACTACTTGAAATGTTGTGGGGCAGTATATAAGCAGAACACTTTGGGTTTGTTTGTTTGTTTTGACCTGGTCCACAGAGTGGCACAGATGTTGCCCTAAAAGGCAGCTGCCCCTCCGTCATTGACCAGAGTCAACCAGAAGTAACAAGGCCACCTCCACCCCAGCCACTCCCTGCCAGCATGGGGAACTGCTTGGCTGGTGGAATCGGTCTCCCCTGTCCTAAGTCAGCCCTCCTTGCTGGGATAGACTGGGGGCCAAGAGAAGCCTGCCCAGCCCCTTGAAGATAGCAAATGAAGGTGGGAGTTGGGGGGAGGAATCAGCTGGTATTTCCCTCCTGCTGGCAGAGAAGGGCTTGAGCCACTCAAAGGAGCTGACATGGGGGTGCTAAGGTTAATCTTCACATGTTTCCCCCCAAAGCCAGGAAGAGCTTTTCTGGATGACCTGAGTGCTTCAGCTGATGGGTTTTAAAGATGCTGCATGAGTCCTTCATGCTTCTTTGGCGTAGAGGCACTCTGCACAGAGAGCTCTTTTGTACACCAAACGGTGGCTGTGGGAAGGGTTCCATCCGGACTCTACGTGGGGTGGCAAACATGGCCAGGCCATGGGCTTTGGCCACTGAGGGGCCACATTTTCCCCTCCCTCTTCTAAGGCCATTTTTGTCTCTCCTCTCCAACAGCACCTGCAGCAGATCCCACAAGGGGAAAGGGGAATGTCTGTCCAGATGCTGCTGAAGGGAGGACACACACACACCCTTGCCAATCCCTCCATCCCAGGAATGGAGGAGGCTGTGAAAACACACACACACACCACCTCCTGGCTGTCTCAACAGGAGCACCTGGGAGCCTCCCAGTGAATGGGGAGTCCCCTCCACCCTGTGCCCCTGCCCGATGTGTGAGGTTTGCAGCTGCAGTGAGCTTCCCGGAGGGCTTCCTGATCCACCAGCACTCCAGCCTGTTCCCTAAAAGATATCCCTTGCTGTCTAGAAAATGTGTCAACCTCTTCCAGATCAGTTAATTCCCTAATAAGTCTTCTAATGGGCACATGCCATGGCAGAGGCCATGTGGGAGTGGTTAACATTAGTAGTATTTAACTCCTGGAAAAATTATGGATCATAGGCCATTAGCAAAGGCAAGCCATAAACTGCTGCTTAATTGGTGGGAAAAGGCCTCCCGGCCAATTAATGCTGACAGTGGTGGCATCGGTGGCACCTGCAAGCCTCACGCAAGGCACACCGCATGAGGTGCCCTGTCCTGGCACAAGGGAGAGAGAGAATAAAAAGGGACCAAGGAGACCCTTCCAGGCCACTCATTCAGGCCAGCTGGGGCAGCCAGGAGGCTACCGCAGGCTGTGGTGCTTGGAGAGCCATGTGCCACCTTGGCTGCTTGTGGGCCACCAGCCCACCCAAGCCTCTTCCTCTTGCTCTGTTCCACAGCAGAGCCCAGGCAGCCTCCAGAGGAGAGGAAGGCAGAGACAGGGAAGCAGCAGCATTTTCGTTCAGCAACAAGATGGCTGGGGTTTTAGAAGCAATTTGCATACGAAGGCAGTGGGGCTCTAAACAATCCCAGCAGTGGTCGGCATTTACATATAGAGTAACCCACTCAAAAGGCAATTAAAGGTCCCTGCCCAGATGGGGGAGGGGGAAAGGCTGGCAAAAGAACAAGGCTTTGATTTAGGCCTGGCTGGAACACAGAGAGGAAGGGCACTTTGTCTGCTGCCCCCTCAGCCCCATGACAGCGCTGTGCCAGGATGGCACAGGGCAGCTTCTGGTGGGGGCAGCTGGCATGTTGAGAAGCTGGATTCCCAGGGATCAAGGCCAGCATTTCCTGAGGAGGTTTGCTATTCAGAGAGCATCTGAGCCCATGAAGGAGGCAAGTAGGCCCCCTTCCAGACTTGTCTCCCGCTGCTAAGGCTGCTGAGGCTGCTGCTTCTCTTGGCGCAGAGATGCGTTGGAGTATGCCTTGAGACCACCCTGACCATGGAGGTGGAGGCCACAGGTGGCCTCGGTGCCAAGGGCAGTCTAATCCCTTCTGTATTCCTTTCTGCCCATCTGAGCGGTTGCCCAGGGAAAACTGGAGCTCCAGGCCCCACCACCCTGTGCCTGCCCACCAAAATATCCCTCCCGAATAATAGAGCAGAAAAGCAGCCGCCCTTGAACTGGTGGAACTGGAGCTGCCATATTCCAAGGGGCTTCGCACCAGGTGGGAACGGCGGAGGAGTGTGTCAGGGGAAGAACTATGCACAAGAACACACATGGAAATATTTTCTGTTACTCTAAGTGCACCACAGCACTTTATACAAGGCAGCCCAGTTCCTCCAGCGGCTTCCCCAGCAGGCTGTTCATCTCCCCTGCCAGAGCAGGTCCCCCCAGGCCACCAATGCCACCATTTGGGATTAGCTGGTCCAACACCCCTCCAGGAGGCTTCAGGCAAAACAAATCAGGGCCGTGGGCCCCTCCTGCTGGCCTTCTGGGCAGCGACTGGCCCTGGCACGCCTTCGTGGGAAGCAGCCTGCAGGCACTGCAATTGGTCACCCTTGTCCTGATCCCCTTTGTCCAGGTTGATGGCTGCACCTCCCTGTGCTGCCAACAGACAATTCTTCTCCCATCAATTAGACCCTTGGAGAGATCTTGCACTCAAAGGAACTGGAATAAGGGGTCTCTGCAGCACAGCTGCTCCATCCCGCTTCCCCCCACACACACACACACAAAGAGACCAGCATCCCAGCCCACATGAGGCTGTTCTGAATGGGCAGCCCAGGAGCTGTTGTTGGCAACCCAGGTGTGGCACCTCTCGATGCCCTCCCTTCCCCACAGCACAGCACAGGCCAGGTGGTGGTGGCAGTGGACAGTGGTGGCGGTGGTGGTGGTGGCTGGCATTGCAGCAGATGCTGATGCTGCCATCACATCCCTGGCATCTCCCTCTGCGGCTCTCTCTCTTCCTCGGCTGTTCCTTCTCTCTTCAAGGTCAGTCTCATTGAGAGAGAGAGAGAGAGGGAGGCTGAACAACATTACATGTGCTCTAACGCAACGCACTTGCTTCCTTTGAGCAGCAGAATGTCTTTCAAAGGCCATCCGCTCTGCCTTTGGCTCTTTATTGCCACTTATCTCCACCCACGGCCATTGTGCTCAACCAGAGCCTTGCAAAGGGGCGGCTGCAGCCTTGGAGCGCTGCTGCAAGAGGCAGGCAGTGTGAGCAACGGTGGGCGGCACAGGAGGCATTGCCACCTGACAGTGGTGCCAGAACCCCCCCCCCAAAAAAAAATGCCACCGCACACATAAAAAGCAACACTAAACGCCTAAATGCCCTGAAACGGTTAGGCAACGGGAAGAAGCAGGAAGGGGAGGCGCTGAAGCAACTCCACAGGCCATTCACTGGTGGGGGAGCTGCTTTTGCTCCCTGGGATAAAGTAAGCAGCTGCCAGAGATGGGTCTGGGCTGTGGGGCACACGCCTGGCCTCCAGAAGATGCCTCCCTGGCAGAAGTGGATCCGGTGGAGAATGGCCCCCTGGCCCAGAAGCCCGTGGATGCCTCAGCCCCCGGGCCACGGAACGGGTCTCCAGAGCTTCCCTCCCACTGGACCTAAAGGCCACCAAAACCATGCTTCTACGCCACCCTGGCTTGTGATTGCGGGGACTGATTGGGAAAGGGGCTAGAACGTATCCCAGGTGAACCTGACCTTAACCACCAGGCTCTCTTTGCAGCCCATCCCAAACCCTCAGGGGTTCCTGCCAGGTTCCAGCCTTAGTGGCACCTCAACGGTTCTCCACGCTTTTCCGAACACAGAGGCAGCCAAATCTGCGGGTTTCTTTGGGAGGCCACGGGGCCTGCTTTGGGCATGGCCCTCGGGCATCTTCTGCCTCCTCTTGGCGCCTTCCCCTTTGACATGTCGGCTCCTTTGGGGAGGCTGAGCACCTTCTGCCTTGCCGCAGGAGAAGGCCAAGGTGAAAGAGGGCCCGGCTTTCCAAAGAAAGATTCTGAGTCAAGAGGCAAACTCTGGCCTTGGCGATGCCTCAAAGGGTGGGAAGGAAGACCTGATTTTCTTTGTTGAGCCTGAGCACCTCTCCTTCCGGCTCGGGCGCCCCAGCGGGTTTGGGGCCAGATTGCGTTGCCTCACAAAGGCCCCCGATGCTATCGCTGCATGTTTAGGGAAGCCAGTCTTGAGGTGGAATTTTCTTTTTAATGGAAAAGAAGGCCGGCCTTTTTTGTAGCAGAATGCAAAATGTTCCATCACTGTGATATCATCCCCAAGTTATTAAAAGATAACCAGAGCTACAAAGAGTCAATGGGAAATTATTTCAGGTACATGATGCAGAAGGAGGAAATCACAGCCACTAAGAAATACCGTAGATCCTCGTGGGGGCCGGAGGGAGAGAAGATTAACGTCAGGAGGCCCCGGCATCACTGACGTCCACGGCTCCTTCGCCTTCATAGATTCTTGATGCTTAACCTACTCAATGCTCTTTATTTGCATTGATCACACTTTATGGTATGATTAAATTTGTATGGAACAGAACCAATTACTTTTGTTTTACATTTATTGAATCTACTTTGCAAGGAGACAAATTAACTTGCAGCCGTTAGTTTGATTAATTCGACAGTGTGAAGCTTGACAGCCGGTGCTCTCAAACTGATTTTAAAGATTGCTCTTCAGATGTTTATTTTTCCTCTTCATAAAGACCCCTCCCTCCCCTCCCCCATTCCATGCCATCTTCTACAAGCCAGCCATGGATCTCAGTGGGGCAGCCAGCATTTCACTACCAGCTGACACGGGGTCTCTGGGTTGGGGAACCTTGGCCCTCCAGATGTTTTGGGCTGCAACACCCAGAATTCTGAGCCTGTATTGCCAGTGATCAAGGGCTGTGAGAGCTGTGGTCCAGAACACCTGAGCCACCTTGAGCCACTTGGAGGAACTCTGGGGTGCCCAGGCGGGACTCAAACACAAGCGCTCTGTGGGTCAAGGGTTTCCCAGGAGGGCCAAAGCCAGGCTGGATCACATCCCCACCCATCCCCACCCCCAACCCTTTGAGAGAAAGGCACCCACCCACCCCCTCTAGCATTTCCTTGGCTTTATCCTGTTCAGAGGATACAGCAGACCTAGAAATAATTGGCACGCAGCCTGCACGGAGGCACGGCTCCTGAGGAGAAAGAGCACTTAAGCCCCCGCCCCTCGCGCATGGGCCAACCCCTCCCTCCTGGGGTCTTATTGCCGCTTGCCCTTCTGCCAGGGGGAAGTGTCGGAATGCTCCAGTGACTTTGAAAGAAGGGAGCAGCAGCCGAGGCTTAGAGGGATTTCAGTGCGGAGTCCCAGCAAGATCTGCTAACAAGATGAGTGTCATTTCCAAACAAGGAAAGAAGGCAGGCAGGCCGGCAGGCGCTGCTCTGGCTGTCAGGTCCTTCGCTGCAACCTTTGTGTTTACAAACCAAAAAGGGCAATTAGGAGCAGGAGAATAAACTCTTCCCAAGCCTTGGCGGTTGATGCTGCCAGGTTCATGCTCCACCTGCCAAGTGACGGGCAGCCCAAGAACCTTTGCAGCCACACCACCTTCAGTGGGAGTGTGTAGGGGAGGAGGGGCCCCTGACATTTCTTGGCTCCTGCTGCCAGAATCAGACCTAATCAAGTTGTTTCTGAAGGTCCCTCTGTCTGCCGGCAGTGTTTCAATTACCAGAATCTGCAACCCTGGCCTCTGCTCCAGCCTTGGCCCTGCACCTGACATCAAGCACGGTGGGCTGCTGGAGGGGCGGGCAGAGGGGGAGGCACAGGAATGTGGAATAAGGGAAGTGGAGGAAGGCCTGCAGGGAGAGGGCAGGTCACAGCTGTGCAAAACCAGGTATCCCTCCGGAAAGACTCCTTTACAAACCTCACCAACATGGTATCGGGAAAGTGCTCCTCTCATGGACCAGCAAGTGTCTAATAAGGGCCAGGAATCGAGGGATTTAGACCGAGGCAAATGGGCAGTCCCCACAAAGGACATGCCTGCATGTGTCCAGTTGACATCACCTTGGATGAGAAGACTTACCCCGTGGCTGTTGCATTTGGGGCCTGAAGAAAGTGTGATAAGACAAGGGTTCTTTCTCATCACAAGTTAAAAGTAACTGTATACAAAGACACCCCTCCTGTCCATGGAAGGCCATTGATACATGGCTCCCTGGATGGATAGTTGTGGCCAATTATTGTTTCTTACATTATCTATCCGCATTTCTTCAACAATTTACATTTAGCATTAATGTATATGCACAGTTTACCTTTACTGACTTTAAAAATCCCCCCCAAAATCTACCAAAACATAAATTCAAGCAAGTCCATGAAGGCATATGAGAGATAATTGTGTCACCATAAAGGGAGCTCAGTGGAAGGTGGGAAGGTAGAACGCTTTCCGGAATGCAGAGCCAACTCCACAAGGCACTTTGTGGCAGGAGAGAGCGGGCGATGTGCCTCCAACATACTTCCTAAATGATGCTGTAAATGTTTACTAACAAAACTCACTCCTTCGATATCTTTTTAAGGCCTCTGGATCACCATGCAGCAGTTATTATGAAAGATAAAATTAAAGCATAATACCTTGTCTCTACATCTGGCATTTAATTACAAGCCATAATTGTCTGGATCAGCTGCTAGCCATTTCCTTGGCTCCAGAAATGAAGGTGTTTCTCCTCTGCTTCTGCCCTGGTTGTGTGCCACAGTTCATGAGACAAGCCCTGCATGATTCCCCGATGGCTCCACCCCATACTGGGGTGGGGGTGGCACAGGCTCCCTCAATGGGGACACAGCACATCTTCCAAACCGAAGGACAGATGAGATGGATGCTTGTTGCAAATTTATATTCATTGCTTCACCTGCAGCAGAAGCTTCATTTTGTGGCTTTGTGGACTCATTTCATTCTGACTTCAAGGGTCACTTCATTTTATAAACAAAGCTTCATTTGCATTTCCCATTAATTTAAATAGGAAAATTACTAATGCATCTATAAATTCATTTTTCACAGAATAGGTGAAATTTGCAATAATGACAGGTCCTTCTAAGGGGATGAGGGTTGCTGAATGTTTATGCTGCCTGTGGAGCCATGTACTGTAAGTGTGCGAGTGTGTGCAGGCGTGTTTCCTTTTTAAGATGAGTGTTGTATGAAATCATAGAGAGTGCAGAGGTGTCCTTTGATGAAATGCCTAGAAAATCTTTACAAGGAGACATGTGGAGTTTCAGGATTAACCTCATATCCATCCAAAGAGGATATTGTTTCTTCTTCTTCTTCTTCTTCTTCTTCTTCATCATCATCATCATCATCATCATCATCATCATCATCACCCTGCCAGTTGGCATAAAATCACAGAGGAGAGCAAAATGACAAGAGAAAAGTGTTGAAAAGTGACACAACCAAGGTGACAGCCTTGAACTCAGAGCCTTCAGGCCAGGCCTGAGGCCTTTTGAAGTGGCTGCTTGGTCTGTTTGCCTCTGCGTTTGAAGCACCTCCAACTGTCCTCACTCGGCCCAGCTCTGCCTCCCCTGCTGGTGCTGGTGCTGGTGGTGAAATGTGTATAAATCCCCAACAATATTGATCAATGTAATCTTTCCCTGGGCTTCAAATATGGTCCTCGTTTGTGTCGTAGGGAATCTGCCTCATCCACAGCACAGAGCAGATCCAGGTGTTCCCGACAGGTGTGCCGTGGGGAAGCAGGGAGAACGGGAGCATGCAGTCACCGCTGCCCCTGCCATCACCACCTCCAGAAAGGTTTGTGCACCTTCCAGGGGAAGATGGAGCCGGAGGGCCCAAGGGCTACAGCGGGCCGGGCTGTTTGATTCAACGGTGCTCAATAATCCTGGGTTTGGTTGGGTGTTCCTGTATTCCTATCCTCTCCTGTCCTCCTGCTAAGCTCCTCCTGGCCTTGGGGAAGTTCAGAGTGAACATTTTAAGCAGATGAGCCAAGACACCATCTTCTTCTTGCAAAGAGAGGTTGGCGCACTTTGGCCCAAAGCAGGCGTGCTGGGGGTGGCTATTCTAATGGCATGCTGGTGAAAGGAAGCCCCCCCCCCCAGTGAAAGCAGTGCTGGCGACAAGCTCCCTGCCTGGGACCTGCCAGGATCAGTTCAGCTCAGAGGCTGTGCCATCCAAACTCCAACCACCTTTCCTGTGCCGAGACAGGAGGTCACCTTGGCCGGGAGGCAAGAAACTTTCTCAAGGCAAACCCTCCAATGGCTTACAAGACGGCCTTGGGCCTCCCGGCTTCAAAAGCAGGCGCCAACTTCCAGGCCCCTTATTATTCCAGGCATGGCTGAGGGATTGTGGACGGACACTCGGGTTGCATTGACAAGTGCAGATAAAGAGGAGATGAAGGGCAATGGCTAATTCTTTGCTGGAGTTATTAGACATGGATGTGTTTATTGATTCCTGGCCTAAAGGAAATGATAGGCAAATAAAGAAATGGCCGGAATTTCCAGAATATGTTTCTTGCTCCCCATTGTTTTGGGTAAGTGGGGACAACATTCGGTTAGCAACAGGTAAGTACATCTCTGAGGCAAGGGATACCATCTCTTTCTTTATATACCCCGGACATTGCTCGGACCTTCCCCACACTGATCCTCTCCTCCTGGTCGTGAACCAAATGGTCCCTTCTGCATCCTACCTCTGTCTCTGATGACAACATGAAGGGCTCCCACAAAAGTGGAAGGACAGGGAAGAGGGGCAGCCTCTGGTCTTCCCCTCCTAAACCAATGGTGAAAAGCAAGGGAAGCCTCCTGATTGCCCATGGAACTGCAGGGGAGCTGTTGCCCTCTCCTCTTCCCCTGCTTGCCTGACTCTCCCACCGCACCACACACACACACACACACACACACACACACACACACACACACACACACACACACACACACACACACACACACACACACACACACACACACACACACACAGAGAGAGAGAGAGAGAGAGAGAGAGAGAGAGAGAGAGAGAGAGAGAGAGAGAGATCTTATCTAAAGAAAATATAAAGAAACCAGCCATCACAGAGGAGACGCCAGCGATTCTCAGGTAAGGAAGGATGCCTTTGTCTGGGAAGGACATGGGAAAGCCCCCTCCCTCAAGCGGGGAAGTAGGGTCAGGGGGAGGGAGAAGCCTCCATGGTCTTGAGATTCCAATGGAGTTGTAATGCAGTGGTGGAATCAATTCCACTCCATCAGCAAAGTTCAAGAGATCAATGCACAGCCGGGGAGGGGCGCACTGCACAGCACGCAGGAAGAAGCCTCCGGAGCCCCTCCTGGTGGGAAGCAGCCAATGGTAGGGAGCAAAAGACCAGCCCACCAGGCTCCCTTGCAGGCCTTGTTCCCTCTTGCTGTGCAGTTGAACTTCTCCTGGGGCTCTGGGGTCGGCTGGCCTGAGTGAAGGGGGGAGGGGCTGCTGTGCTCCAGCCATGCCTGGGGGCTTCTCTTCCAAGGTGTCCTCTGCTCCTGAAGTGGGGACAGCCCACCCCCACCCCTTCTCTGGCAGCCCTTCAGTCACTGGTCTGGACACCCCTCTATTCCAGCACAGCACAGGAGGGACCCAACACCTGACACACACGCACCCTCTGGCAGCTTCCCAGGCTCGCATGGCATTATGACCAATTCCTGCAGCCCCCTGGCAAGAGGCGAACCAAAGGGTTCTCTACTCAGCTGCAGCCTCTGTTCTTAAGGAAGGAATGGGGCGCCTCTTGCAAATGCAGGATCTTTATGGGGGAGGAGGCAAACTTCTCCTCCACTGAGAAAAGAAAACTCCTCTTGTGCAGCTGATGGCTTCCGTTGCATCCCCAGGGAGCCTCTCACACACATGGCCAGACCTGCATGGGGACGCACACAGGCACACCACCCACCATACACAGGCAGTCAATCTTTCTCACCAGCCTGGTCCAAGGCATGGTCCAAGTTCCCTATTGCCACCCATGAATGCCAACCAGCTCAGAGGCAACCCCTCTACTTTGTGCATGTAGAGGGAGCTAGAAAGAAAGAGAGAACGCAAAAGCCTCTGTCCTCTAAAACACACACACACACACACACACACACACACACACACACACACACACACACACACACACACACACACACACACACACACACACACACACACACACACACACACACAAAAGCAGGAATGTCAGAGCCACTGGCTCTACCACCCTTTTGTGCTAAGCGAGGCCCTTTCAGAGCCTGTGATGTAGGATCTCTCTCTCTCTCTCTCTAATGACATTTCCCAGATATTTTATTGGGAATTTCAGGTCTTGTTTATAATCTGACATTTATCTTCTATTTAGCGATGAAAATAGTCATCATCCTCTACGCTGCATTCTCTGTCCTGCAAATGGCTTCATTGTTGCCTTTATTGCGTTTTCCATTAAGCTGTCACAATCTGGTCCTTGTGCCCCCTCTACAATGACCGGCTGCTGGAACCTGTCATCTCTGCTGGGTGATTTACACAAGGCCCTCGTGATGGCTTTATTCATGTTGGAGGATAATTATGATCAGCTCCATTATTAATGCCTTCCAGTTGCCCTCGGGGCAATACATCAATGAGGTTAAAATATCTACAAGCAATAAAACATGCTTTATAATTACGCAGGCACCTGGGTCGCGAGCCAGTGAAGGCAACATGGTGCCCCTCCTTCCAAATGTGCCAGGGGTGGCCATCACTCTCTCACCCCACCCCAACCCCCACGTCACTCATCATTTTCGTATCAAGTGGCTTCGGCAAGCATCTTCCCTAAGGAGAAAGTTTCTCCACCCAGCCTCTTTTCTCCTGAGGAGAAAGTGTGGAGGTGTGTGTGTGTGTGTGTGTGTGTGTGTGTGTGTGTGTGTGTGTGTGTGTGTGTGTGTGTGTGTGTGTGTGTGTGTGTGTGTGTGTGTGTGTGTGTGTGTGTGTGTGTGTGTGTGTGTGTGAGAGAGAGAGAGAGAGAGAGAGAGAAAGAGAGAGAGAGAGAGAGAGACCTTGTAGCTTCAGGGGGCCTGCAGGGAAGGGATCCCAAGGGCAAATTCCAGCCCCAGGGCAGGAGCCTTGGCAACTTCTCTCCCACAGAAG
The DNA here is from genome assembly GCA_029282475.1 of Phrynocephalus forsythii. Lineage (NCBI taxonomy): Eukaryota > Metazoa > Chordata > Lepidosauria > Squamata > Agamidae > Phrynocephalus > Phrynocephalus forsythii. The sequence continues at coordinate 144,740 of JAPFRF010000021.1, read as the reverse complement.
GAAATCCACAGGCTGACCAAGTTCTCACAGGGACAGAAGGTGTCCTTTTCTTCTTTCCTGCCTCCTTTACCTGCTAAATTCTCATTCTCAGAGAAAGCAGCTTCATGGAGGACACTTTCGGGCAGCCTGAAAGCAACCCCAAGAACCTACCAGCCCCCCCCCCCCAGGGAGGAACTGGAAGCACAAGGAGAATGTTCTCAGATGCTGGGCATTGCCTGGAATGCATGTCTATTGGGCACGGAAGGAAGTGCCAAAGCACTCTTTGCCTTGTCTTCCGGTGACTCTCCAGGGAGGGATAGTTGCAAGTGTCTGGTGCTGTACGACCCCTAAACCCACACCTAGCACAGAAACCATACCTTCTTGGTAGTGTGTGGTTTAAAAAGGAATGTTCCTAAGGGCGGGTGATGTGTGACTGTCTCAAGGGCAGCAGAGAAGGTCGAAGGATGACTGGGCTGCACCTGTTACCCCTTCAAAGTGGAGGCAGGAAGACTGGGAGAGGCTTCCCTTCCACAGAATCCCTGGTCCTAAGACCTTGTTTAAAAGGCAGGGGAGGCAGCCAAGCCCTGGGAAAGAGGGAGGGGGAAAGGTCACCCCCCAGTAGCCCCCTTTCTTTTGAGGAGTGGCATGAGCAGGGCCTAGACCCTCTTTGAACCTCCTCCTCCTCCTCCTCCTCCTCCTCCTCCTCCTCCTCTTGTTTCCTTTTCCTGGTAATGATCAGAAGGTGCAGTTCCTGCAAGCGGATCTTTGTGAGCCCCATGAGCCCCGTGCCTTGGGAAAGGGCCTTGAGGTTTAGGAGGGGAACCTCTTCAAAAGAAACACCATCTCCCCCAAACCACCCCAAGAGGGGACACGCAGCCACCTGAGGCAGGAGGAGGCCTCTTTGGTGGTGGCACCTCGGCTGAGAAGAACCCTCCTCTGAGCAGCTTTCTCTTGGCCTCCTCCTTCCTCTCCCTTGGTCAAGCCAAGAACTGTTTGCCTACCTGGTTTTTTTATTTGTTTGTTTGTTGTAACAAACTTATATCTTCACCTCCTCCTCAGATACAGTTTGGAGTCAGAGAAGGGGATCTGAGGGGGGGGGAGAGGGTCGCCTCCTCCTCCTCCTCCTCCTCCTCCTCCTCCTCCTCCTGTGCTTCCTCGAGGCCTGGGTTTGCTCTCGGTGGCAACAACGGATGCCTCAAATGCGGAGTCTCTTGAGAAAACAAAGCAGGTGGGCCAGAGCGGAAGGCACCAAATGCAACCTTTTTACCCATCAGTTTCAGCCCAGTGGCAGGCCTGACTTGAGAACCCAGGCAGCTCCAGCCCTGCCTCCATGCATGGGGTGCCTCTGATGAATTCTCTTTATGCTTTTTTTTTTTTTTTTTTTTGGTCTGGGGAACCAAAAAGCCCTGCACCGACCACATTCACGTCTTGTTTGTTTGGGTTTTTTTTTTAACAGTCTGAGGAATTAAATAATGCATGGCTTGTTAAAAGTGTAATTTTTACAAAAAAAAAAACCTTTGGCTGTAATGCTCAACGGCTGGGAGCAGGAGACCTGGCTGCTTTTTCGGGGAAGCGCACCCCCACCTCTGGGGCTGGCCCAGGCCTCCCGAAGCAAGGTGGAGGGGGGGCGAAGGAGGCTCCAGCTGGCCCTGCCGTTGTGTGGCTGCTGCCTAAGGGCTCTCCAGAGCCTTGTTAGACAAGAACGGCGACCCACCGGGCCGTGACGGGCAGCCTCCCTGGCGCTCCGCCAATGCATCGCAAGTATCTGGTCAATACGATTTAAGAGCCGAGAGGGAACCATTTGGGTGTTTTAAAAAAACAACTCCGGGCCGCCCTCCGCGTTCCCCTCCTGTCCTGAGTGAGCCTCGCCGGGACTTCCCAAGGCGGCGGCGGCGGCGCCCGACCTACGCTGCGCCCCAGCACCGGCCGGTTGTCCCCCTTGCTTCGGCAGGGCCGAGGGGCGCCCAGGGCAGGAGGGCAGCCACGCGCCTCCCAGGGTGATGCTGCCGTGATGGTGGTGCGGAGGGGGGGGAGGGAGTGTGTCCAGAACTCTTTGCCAGATTGAACTCCACGTTCTGCGCCTCCGGTCTAGTCCCCGGCTTTGCGTGCAAGGACAGCGGTTTATGACCCCAGCAGGGTCGAGGCGGCCGCAGAAACCCACTTCAAGTTTGGCGCACCTGCCGGAGCGGCTGCCGCTTTGCTCCCTGCTGGATGGAGGAGAGCGAGGCGCAGGCACCCGCGCAAGTGGCCCCATTTCGACGCCTCGCCCAAGCCTCCTGTGTCCTTCTCCCACCCCCACCCCCACCCCCACCCCCGCAGGGAAGGCTGGTCTCCCGCCCGCACTCCTTCTGGAGCAGAGCGACTGTCCGGCCCCTTCCTCGGGGGGTGGGGGGGGTGGGGGGGCTGCCTTGGTCCTCGGGGCCCACGGGTGTTGCCGGGGGGGGGGCATCAGGAGCCGCGTGGACCCAACCTGCTCAAGGAAGCAAATGCGGTTCGGAGGAGGCTGACAGGAAAACGCCTCGTGCCCAGGCCGCCACGTCTAGCCACGGCGTCTCCTCCTTCCAGGCCGCCCCGAGAGGCCCCTCGCCCGGCCGGCCACGCCAGGCGGACCACGAGCTCCTCCGGCGCCCGTCTCCGAGGCGGATGGTCCACACAACCCAAGCCCACCACCCGCGCACAGCCAGAAGTCGGCGCGTCGCGGAAGGACCCGGAACTGCTTTTTTCCCACCCCCAGCACCCCACCCCCGGCAAGCCAGCGCTGCCTCAAGGCTGCCTTATTTTCAAACATTTTATCAGCAAGTTTTCAAACAAGCAGCTGCGGCGTGGAAGCGAGCACGGGAGGCGGCCTCTCCTCCCAAAGCCTGTCAAGTCGGCATCAAACCGCTCCGCCACCTGTTTCCACTTCGCCAGGACCAATCATTGTTTTCAAAGTAACAAAGCTGTTTCCAATTTGAAAGCGGCAAATCAAAGTTTAATTATTTTGTCCTTTAGAGCATTCAACTATCTTTTCACGGAGTTCTCTCGCTCAGATATGAAGACCTATCCTTGGCCAGCTTAAAGGAGGAGAAGCCGCCTGACAGCCGAAGACAACGCGCCGAAGGACAAGAGCACGTGTCAGTCTGGCGGCTTCCTCCCTCTTAAGACAAAAATGTGCATTTTATCTAAACCTCCCAATGGGGGCTTTTGCTTCCCCCTCCCGCACCAAATGCATTAATTTCTGGGTGATATCTTAAGCTTTCATGTTGATGGAAGGCCATCCTCTGGAGTATTTCAAAACCACACTATTCCCCCTTGAAATTGAATTTCCTTTTAAAATGATGTCTGGAGGATGTGTGGGTAGAGCCACCATTTTTACTGGAACAAGTAGAATCTTCAGCTTCCAGGCAGCACCAAACAGAGTGAAATCAAAATCATTTACCAGCCCTGCCCAGCTCTTCTCTCTCCCATCTTTAGCTCTGCTCTTCCAGCAGGTGCTGTCTCTGCCTCAAATCAGGGTGTTGGGGGGACTGGGGGCAGCCACTCTATGGGAACCCAGGAAGGGTGGCCTTTCTAATCCCGGCAAGCCCTCAGCTACTCCCCAGCTTTGCCCAGTCAGTCCTGGGAGTTTTGCTCAAGTGCCAAGTTCAATCCAAGTCAACTGTGCCTTCTCCAAACAGCAGAGAGACCTTGTGGTCTGCAGGAAGGGAGTCCCCCTTGGCACCCAACCCCAGCCCCCAGCCCTGCCCCATAGCAGGGAATGCACAGCCCTGCAGCCTCTCCGAGCCCTCCTTCTCCCAGCCAGAGGGAAAGTGCCTGCCAGGAGAGCAGCAATGGATGGGTGGTTGGCCGCTTGCCCCAGGGGCTGGCGAGGACCAGCTCAAGGCAGGGGTCAGGAAGGAATGTTGCCAGGCCAGCACCCTAGGCTCCGCGTGGGGTGGCACTCACCCTAGGGCTAGCCCACAGCAGGGCCACAGGCTTGGTGGGCCCCCTTGGCTTTGCAGGAAGCCCTGACACCACCACCCCCTTGTTTCAGGGACAATGCAGGAAGGAGGGGTTCCAGCTGGCTAGCGATACCTCAGAAGAGGTGCAGGGGAAACCCACTGCCTTCACCGTCTGGGGAAAGCCAGAGATTTCGAGAGGAAGGGGGCCCTTGCCCAGCCCTCCGGAGCCCTTGATGACTCGTGGACAGCTTCTGCAACTGCTCCACACTTCCTCTTTAATTATTAACCGCGTTGGTAAATAAGGGTTGTTGATGAATTCCATCCATCTCAATCAGAATGCAAGGCACACATTATTTCTTTATTTATTTCCTAATGGACAGTTGTGGCTTTGAGCTACTTCTTGTGGGCTTCCTTACATTAAAACAGTGGCTGGTGCTGCCCTTGCCCTCTCCAGGAAAAAGAGAGAGAGAGAGAGAGAAGCATGTGGTGATGAAAGAGCCTTTGGGCCCACATCCAGCCACCACACCCCTCCTCCTCAGGGCAGGGGTGGGGTGTTATCTTATAACCTTGGGTCCTGCTGTGCCATCCCCTTCGGAGATGATAACGTTCAAAACAACGTTGAGAGACTGGGAGTCACAGCTGAAGCTGACAAAATGGGATGGGGTGCCACAAAGCCAAGCAAAAAGCCACTGCAGAGGGAGAGGGGTGGCAGTTTCTCCCTTACTGGGGTATCCCCCTTCCCAAGGGGCCTTGCCTGTCTTCAGATCTTGAAGCTTCACTGGGGCAAAGGGCAGTGCTGCAGCTCTGGCTGTCTACAGACATGTTTGGCCGGTGTCCCCTCAGTGGCCAAAGGCCTGGGCCAGGGAAAGCCATGGGCCACCTCCCCTCTCTCAAGGCTCTGCTGCTTAAGGAGAGGCCGGGGGGGGTTGCCACAGGTCATGGGTCCCCTTTTGGACATTGGGGCGTGGGGGGACTGGTCTTGGCCACTCTGCAAAAGGTGCTGATCTGACATGCCATCTTATTAAATGACCTACGGGTTTCTCTTGCCTTCATTCAAACCTTTGAAATGTTCTCCTTGAACTGAAATATCATGATCTCCTTTGATGTGTGCTCCTGCCTTGAGCAGGGGGTGGACTCAGTGGCCTTTATGAGTCCCTTCCAACTCCATGATTCTGTGCATCACCACTGGGGCCTCATACACGGAGCTGGCTGGCGAGTTCAGAGAGGGTGATTCCCCCACACACACACACACACAGGAGAATACCCTGTGTGTAGGGTATTGAGCAAGCCCCACTGGGGTCACAAGGCCCTCCCACAAAAGAAGGGGGAACGGGAAAACTCTTCTGAGGACCTTGCTCTGAGAAAACCCCAGGAAGGCATGCCACGTGTTGGACTCTACACAACTGCATGTGGTTATTCAATTAATTGTGTTATGAAGCCCTACTTTGCCAAGAATTGATACTGTATTTATTTGTTTTTGCGAGCTGCTTCAGACACAAAGCTCTGTCACAATGCGGTACACAAAAAGAATGACTGTGATGATGATTTGCCTGAAGGAGGGCCTCCAGTATCAGTTTGCAAGGGGAACAAAGTCAGAGATTCCTCCCCAACCCAAGGGGGAGCAGGATTGTCGGGGGGGGGTGTCACTCCATGGGCCAAGCTGTGGCAGGTGCCTGCCCCCACCCCCAGTATCTCCAGGAGCCAGCTGCCCTGCTCCTCACCCCCGCCCTGTGATAAATGTTGCATTCCGACCCCCACTCCACCCCACCCTGTGCTCCGCTTCAGTGGTGGAGGTTTGCACAGCTTCTCCATGGGGAACGGGGTGGCCAAGGCTTCTGTGCACTCCCCAGCCTTCAAAGAAAACAAGGCACAGAACGGGGCGGTTTCCTTTCATCTCCTAATTTCCAATTCATGTCTTCCACCACCCCAGCCCCGTCTCTCTTTCTGCCAGAGAGAACATCAAAAATGCAAACCTCAAATGTGGATTTTCTGCATTTTAGGGCTGCACAGGACACAAAGCTTCTTCCACGCAGAGCATCCCATTCAGAGAGAGGGCAGTGTGAACTCATCCTCTGAATAGTCCTTCCTTGGTTCTCAATGATAATTGGTGCCCCTGAGCCATTCTTTAGTCCCCCTCTTTGCTCCCTCCTGTGTGTGTGTGTATGTGTGTGTGTGTGTGTGTGTGTGTGTGTGTGTGTGTGTGTGTGTGTGTGTGAGAGAGAGAGAGAGAGAGAGAGAGAGAGAGGCAGTATGCATGCAGGGGTATGTGTGTGCACACACCACACACACATGTGTCAACCAAATAAGCTCTGGTCTTTGCTCAACAGCGCCTGTGCTCTGCCAGCTCTATGCTGCGCTCGATGTGAGAGGATGGTTCTGATCTATTTTTTATAGGAGAGCTGACTTGCCTCAGCCTTTGATCTTTCCCCAGGCAGAGGAGCTATTATGACTGCCTGACACCGGAGGCTTGTGGTCTGTAGCTAATCTCCAACACTTTGATGCATGCAAGAATTATTAGCATGATGACCGCTGCCACTGCACCACATTTGAAACAGGAGCATTTCTGGCTAATGAGAAAAGGGGATTCAGGCGGCTCACACTCCATGCTCAGTTCTGGTGTTCAAAAGACTCATCGTGAGCGTAAACTCTCTCAAGGTTCACAACCCACTTCAGTGGACTAATTTTATGGAGCCCAGGAAGGGAAGCAGACCTCCTCCAGGAACTTGCAGAGGATGAAATCCGAGTGTGGGAGGCCATTGCACAATTCCACGGCCACTGAGATGCACAGCGTGGTCTGGGCAATGAGGGCCTTTGACGCCACATGCCAGTCTTTGGCTCGATCGCTCAGCCTTACCATACCCAGCCCAGCCCACGCTGCTTGGCCGACAGGGCCCTGGACATCAAAGGCTTCGCAGGAAGGAGTGGCGGAGGAATCGCGTGGGGCTGGCCCTCCAACATAAGCAAGCCAATGCCTACAGTCAAAAGCCACTATGCAGCCTGTAGCACCTTTCCTGTCCTGATTCTCACCTCCGATAGATTATTGGACGGGCTGTTTTCACAGCTGTGGACCCACAGAAGGCTTGGTGCCTCCCCTCTGGGCTGGACAAGGTCCTCCTATGGACTCCATCTCAGAAAGAGGGAAGACCTGAGGAGACACAGCTTTTCTTCCCAGTCTTTCCCAGGCAACAGATCCTGATTCGGAAGGAAAAAGTACAGATTTCCTTTTTTAGATCACAGCTGTGCGACCATCACATGCGAGCTTACTGTTAATTGCTGTGCTCCAAACTTCCCTATATTGATCATATAACTGGACATTATACATTGTTTCCCACTTCCTACCTATAATCCAATTTGCCACTATTAAAAAGTCAGAAACCTATTTTTAGTTGTCCAATTACATTCCTCCCATTCAAATAATAATAAAAATACTGATTACATTTATAGATGGAGGACATACCTCTACATTTAATTTACTTATTTCATTTGTTTCCTTAAAAAATAATTGCCAAAATTTCTATGTAGTCTTGCACTCCCATCTTATTGTCTTTTAAGGTACCTTATTGTCTTTTAAGGTTACAGTACTGTATATGATTCCCTAATACCGGTTTCCCTCATCATTAACCTTCATAGTAACACATGTATTACCCTAGTTGCAATCTTTCCTATCATTTAGTTCCCATACTTCCATAATTTCTTTTTCTATTTTATCTATTATATTCTCCAGTTGAAAAATACTAATATCCAATCTTCATCTTTAATTTCCTCTATAATCACATTTCATTTTAACCTCCATATTTAATAAAGCACATTCTGTCACTTTTAGAAGATCAACCTCTATATTAATTAGTCTTGAAATCAGGCTATTAGAAACAAATATGTAATGTATTCCAGAGTAACTTTTTAAAAATGGAGGAGTAGAGCATAAATTTCTTTTCATCATAAATTAGTATCACAAATACATTTTAAAACCATCCACACAGCGGAGGAATTCTGTTTTCCCTGGTGGCCAAAAATGGTGCCAAATTGTAGGTGGTGAGCAAAATAAGTTTTCCTATGAACTATTTTGTGAAGAACGTTGAGATGTCCTCATGTTTTTGTTTCTAGTCTGTCTACTAACCAATGGCCCCCAGTGCTCCTGACACCGTTCCTTACCAGTAACAAAGAAACCCCCAGTGACCTGATTAATTCCCCCAACATTGTACATCAATTGAACTAACTGCTTCCCCTAATCGGGTCTTTTTCAAACCCAAATCTGTCTACATTCAGCAACCTTCCCAACTCTTAAAGAAAACTTTTGACCAATTTAATTTAGTCCTGGAGGCCTGGCCAAATTTTCTGAAAGCATCAGCATGCTTTCCAGTTCATCAGCTCCTGACACTGAGGCAGCTCCATCCTCTGAATGCACAATCACATTTACACCCTCTCCTGTGCTGCTACACCACACACACACACACACACACACACACACACACACACACACACACACACACACACACACACACACACACACACACACACACACACACACACACACACACACACACACACACACACACACACACCACCACCACCACCACCACCACCACCACCACCAAAACTGACAGGGGGGGGCTGTCTTGTGCTCCTTCTGCCTCTCAGATGTAAACATAACAGCAGAAGTGTGAAAGGGAGGGAGGCCTTGGACATTCACCTGCTTGTGGCGTAACTGGCATGCTATTTTTAATTTTGCAGATACACTCCTGGCCACAGCTGTGACCTGGGCATCTAGGCTCAACCAAGCCAGGGCATTCCCTTTCATCCCTGCTTAGGGCTGTTTCTTGGTCAAGATCCAGCTAATTCTGCTGATCCTCTTTTAAGTCCTGGGTTCAGCTCCAGGGGGATCATCTGGGGCTGGAAAGGCAACATTCATCCTCTTTGTTGATTCCTTCAGATGGCCCAAAGACATATTAAAGGGAAACCATCAGTAAAGCTGAAATTGTCTTGAGTGTTGCAGGGATGTCATTCAGGCAGTCTTTCATGACCGAGCAGTCAGGCTCTCCAACCATGCCTGTACTTGTTGGCTATGCATCATATCGGTTTCCATCTTCAGAAGAGGTAAACGGCCAATGCAAAAGGAGCAAGCCTCCCCACCGCAGCTATTTCCTAAGGATTTGTCCTCATGGAACTGCAGAACATACAGCCCCTTGCCCCTGTCCCAGCAAGAGTGAACACAAACCATGATCCAGAAACCCTGGCTGCAAAGAAAGAACTGCTATACGTATGTAATGAAAATCCAATGTCTTAAACTGCTTGGTAATGGTTTCATTTTCTCAGAATGCCCTACAGCTTCTTCTGATCTTTATCACCAATTACTTAGCTCTGGCTTTTTCCTTACATGTATAGATACATAGATTATATTGATTACTTAAGTGAGAAGGAAGAGGACTCCTTTGGTGACTTCAGCACAGAAAGCCTTTGGGGGAGCTAAAAGATGTTAAGAAGGGGAACACAAGACACCCAGCCCGAGTGGTTGGGGTCTGGGTGGGCAGCAGGGGCATGTGTGACTTTTGAAAATACAGTTGGTTTACCATTGGCAGCCATAAAAGACATAGTCAGAATATCAGCAGCGGAGGAAAGCCAGCGTAAAAGCCACCACACTGGCCGACTGGGACCAGTGTGGGGTTCTTGCCATTTGGTGTCTGGTTTTTGATAAAGTAACAGGTAAAATCCCAGTTTGAGGATGGACACCCACCCCCCAGGAGGCAGTGCATATCCCCCCACCCCCACCCCCACTGCACTGCTGCTTTGCAAGGTGGTATCCAAACCAGGCAGAAACAACAATGAACACACCTGGGAAAGAGAGGGGGGTCACAGACTGAAAAGATGTGAGGGGTTTCTAAAACACCCCCCCTGTGCGTGTTGCATCTTTGTTTGACATGGCCCTGGAACCTGAGCCACGCTCCTACAAGGGACAGAAGGGCTGCCCCCGGAGGGTTTGGGTGGCTCTCCTCTGCCTTGATGCTCTAGCAAGAGGAAGACCTTCAAGATCCTCAGGAGAGCTGGCGGGGGGGGGGGGCTGAGCGAGGAGGAGCCCCCTCCAGGAGCTGGTTCAGCAAGACGGAGGTGGGGCAGGGTGGGTCGGGGAAGGCAGTAGCAGAGGAAGGGTCTCTCTGAATCTGCTGCCCAGGCCAGACAGTTCATTGCAAAAGCCAAGAGGTTTCTTCCTGCCCTCTCTTTTGGAGAGTTTTGCATTTCAGTCCCGTGGCCTTAATACCAAGTGCCAGGCCCACCAGAGGCAGCATCCATTGAGCCATACTGCCCCCTGCAGGAGCAGGTGCGCCTTCCTCATCACCCCCGGGAGCCTGAGGGCTCACCCGCCAGCACGCCAGCCCAAGGAGGGGCCACCGCTGACTTCTTGCCACTGCTGGAGTGGCCACACAGCCCCTCCTGTGGCCTGCTTGGGCTGAGCCAGACCTCTTTCTGCCAGGCACCCCCCCTCCTCCTCCTCCTCCTCCTCCCTCTGCCCACGTGGCCTAATTGGAACAGCCACCCTCACTGGGAGCTGCTTTTAAGGGGTCACTACCACCATGGGTCTGCCCGCTGGGAATGACCAAGGCCTTGAGGCAGGGGAGACCTCCCTTCCAGAACCGTCAGCAGCCGGTCCCTCTGAGGTCCTAATACCAGCTGTTGTAACTTTTGCCACCCATTGGGGTGGGGTGGGGAGGGAGGGGGGAAGGAAGAAGTCAAAAGCAGCAAGAGGAGAATCTCAGAAATGAAGAAAGAATTGGCATGTTGGGCGATGAGAAGGCCAAGAAAGGAATCATTTCCTCTCTCTCAGTTCAAAAGCAGGGAGTTCAGCTATCCCTGCTGCAGGTGCCCTGGAACCTGCCTCCCCCTCGTGCCTTGGCACAGAGGTGCCCCCACGTGCCATGAGGCTGGCAGGTGTAACGACTGGTCTGGATCCAAAGACAAGGCTTGACTCAAGCCATGGAGAACGTTTTACAAAGCTCACATCTCTCTTCAGACACGGCCAGGTTAAATTGTCTCAGGGAAGCTTTGGCTCCCCTAGTCAGGGACATAAATAGGAGAGGACTGGAAAAAAAGGTGGAAACAGGAAGGGGGGCGGCCAGGGCTGAGCCAACCGGCAGGCCAAGGCAGAGCCCCCCCCCCCCCGTGGCACCAAGCAGCCTGAGCTGATGGGATTTAGGCCAGGTCAGAGGGGGCAAGGGACTGGGGTAGGGGAAAAGGCGGCAGTGCCCACATTCCCCGGCTCCAGAGGGGAGAAGGAAAGAGACCCCATGCATTAGGGAGTCCTCCTCTGCTGGGAAAGAGAGAGCATCGGGGCTCACAAAGGACTCTTTATTTAAATTCAAGGTTATTTCCATGTGCGAGAAATGTCTAACTCTGGAACCCTTATTTGGCCAGGGCACTCCTTTGGCTTGGCCCTAGGATTGTTTGTGGTGCCATCTACCTCTCAGGGACAACTGTGCCCATCATCCTGCTCCCTCAGTCTCTCACTTGCCTTCTGGTTGCCGTGCACAGGTAGGGCCTCACCAGGCAGTGTTTCCATTTTTCATCCTAGTGATATTAAACACATCAAACTCATTCAGGCCCTAACGCAGAATGAATTTCTCAGGGAATCCAGATGTGATTTAAAGCTACTTCTGAGGATCTAATTTGCCTTTTATTTGATTAGGGAGCAGTTTCTGTAGGAACCTCACCATGGAGATGCCATGACTTGTTTATAACAAACACAGCACTAGGCAGATCAAAGGAGTAATTACAGCACTGAAACAGAGCCTTAAATTAAAGCGAAAACTCAGAAGGGAGGGAGAAAAAAAAGGAAGCATAAATTAGCAACAACACAATTATCTAGTGGTGTTTACAGGCACTGGGCCCTGTAGGGCACCTGCTGCCTTTCCCCAAAGGGGCTGGAAGGAAGGGGAGCCAGGGCAGGGTCCCTGCAGAGCTTCCGCCCAGCCTCCTTCTGCCCCACAGACAAGCCCTTTGGGCAGCCAGGAGGTACTGAGCCAGAAACAGAGGCCCCAGGAGCAACTGTGGACTTCATGCCCTGTTATGGCTTTGTCATTTGTATTTAATAGACTGATCGACTGCTTACCTGACTTCAAAACATAGTTCAAAGTGGCTTATGAAAACCAAGAAATGGGTGAATCTACAGAGGGAGAAGAACTCAAACTTCCAAGACAACTTGGGGTTGGCGTAAGACTTTTCAGCAGCAACTCAGTCCAGCCAAAAGAGGCATCAGCCTGTCCATGCAGAGGGAGGCCTCATGGTCTGCCATGGCCTCATGCTACCTGCTCTTGAAGGACCAAGTGCCCCTTTTGCCCGAGTGAGCTATCTCGCCCTCTCACCCTTCCTCTACTTCCAGGGGAGAGTCCTTCCTGCACAAGAAAAGTGTAACTCATTCTTGCAACACAAGGGAGGATACACACACACACACACACACACACACACACACACACACACACACACACACACACACACACACACACACACACACACACACACAGGCATTCCAAGGAGAAGCAAAGACCTTCTTCTCAGCAGCAGGGATAACTAAGGAGGATGCCTCCATGGCAGCGGAAAGAGGCGCTGCTCTCTCCGGCCACAAGGCAGAAAGACTGGAAGCTGGCCTCAGCCCACACAATGTCTTTCTGCCTGAGAGACAGATGCCTGGGAAAAGGGGAGAGACAAAGAAACACAACTCCTGAGGCCAGCCCTCCTTGGGAGTTGCGAGGGGTGGGCCAGCAGGAGGCCAAGCACTGCAAAGGATAATCCTGTTTTGCTTATTTGAAAATCCCACCAAGTGTCCTGGTCACATTCCTGGAACAGTTGTACAATCACAGCCTTGCCTTCTAACATCTGAAGTCTGGGTGCAAGTGAGTCTTTTGGATACCCCAGACATTGTTTCTGTGGTGTGCTTGTTATACCTTTAAAAAAGACTCCACCTTAAAGATTTTCACGTGCTCTAATCACTAAACATGATTATCTGCCACTGCTAGAAACAGGGAGCTGATGTGTTAACCACTGTAGTTCTTTGGAGCCAATAGGCAGGATCAGCACCAAGGAGAGCTCCAGGAACACCTGCATGAGAGAGAGGCAAACCACAGGCAGCCAGGAGGATCTTTAGAGCTGCATTTGACATTCTCAGGAAGAAACACAGCTGGTGCTGAAGCAGAAGCACCTGTAGCTGCACCTGATGCGCAGGCAGCATATCAGGGCAGTCAGGGCCATGAGAGTTCCAGAGAAGCAAGTGTGAGCTTTGGGAGGAGAGGGCAACCCTGCCCAAAACATGCTGTCATCCTGCTCCTAGACAGATAGGTTTCCCAAGCACCAGCACCTCAGTCCCATCCATTTCCATTCATTTACACATTATTGATCCCAGGCACAAATGCAGAGTGTCCACAGCAGCTGCCACAGAACGGGCAGGAATGAAATCCAGACATGTCTGTCATCATCTACTCTCTGTTCATTCACTCACAAGTTCATTCATTTCATCTGTATCTCTTCTTTCCCCCCAATAAAGGGACCCAAGGTGGCTTACAAAATACTCAGAAGACAAATGTTAAAATAGGCAAAAACATAACCAAGTGTAACACTAAAAATCAAATAAATTACAAATGATAAATATTGAATAGAGCCCCGTGATGCAGTGGTTAAATGCTTGTACTGCAGGTAAAACTGTGCTCATGACCTGGGGTTCAATCCCAAGTAGCTGGGTCAAGGTTCACTCAGCCTTCCATCCTTCCAAGGTCATTAAAATGAGTACCTGGCTTGCGGGGGGGGGGAGTGTAGCCTGCACAGTGTAATTAAAATTGTAAACTGCCCAGAGACTACTTGAAGTGGTATGGGGCGGTATATAAGCAGAACACTTAATAAAAACAGTTTAAAAGAACAATTTAAAAGGGCATAAAATCACCTAGTGAAAACTGCTTCCCTATCTATCTATCTATCTATCTATCTATCTATCTATCTATCTATCTATCTATCTATCTATCTATCTATCTATCTATCTATCTATCCTTATTGTCCCTGGGGAAAATGTTATGTTGAGCCTGGAAAACAGAGAGAGACTAACCTGCACTTTATAGAACCACCATAGGTCAAAGGGCAAGAGGTCCGGCCCGAACCCTGTGGTGCTGCCTTTTGGGACCAACCCACCAAGCCCTGAACTCTCTCCAGTCCTAGGTGCTCACCATCACCACCCAATGCTGGGGCAGATCAACACTGCCCCCTGCTGGTCCCTATCAAGTGGTTCTCATCCCTTCTCTGGGGACAGGCAGATCAATTGGATCCAGCCTGTGCTGCCCCCCCCATCCTGCCTACCAACAACGAAGCTCTGACTGCTAGGTCAAACTCTGGCCAGCTTGGGATGCCAGAACAGTAATCAAGCCCCAGTGAATATAACTGCCAGAGTGATTGCTTACATCCATTACAGGAAGCTTTAAAACGATCCTATCAAATTAAAATTCTTTTTTCATAGCCAACAGCTGGTTCACAGCTTGAAAGCTACAGTTAAGATAAATTAAATAAAAGGGATAATAAAATCCAGGCCTAATTTAATTTGTGGAAAATGCAGATGCTGGCAATACTTTTAAACTATAGCAAAAGACGACAAAGTCAACGTATACAATAACTACACATTGCTAATTAATGCAGAGGTGATGTTTGCTCACAGGCTGAAAGCAAAGAGGGACCCTGGGGGTTCTGAAGAGGGAGGGGGCAGAGAAGGCAAAGAGCAGAACTAGTAGAACTGTGGTGTAAATAAAGGACATCTAGCGCAGTCCCTGCAAGCATAGACATTGACCGCTGAAAGCATCCCCACCTCTCCTTAGGAAACTGTATCCCAGATGAGTCCTTCACCCTTGGAGGGAGCCTCTGCCAGTCCTAATCAGCTCCCTCTCTTAGCTAGGTCTTCCTCATCCTTTTCTTGTAATCCAGGGACCAAAATGCAGGTAGAGAGGAAGGCCACGGGCACAGGGGATGGAGAGAACTCCCACTAGAGGGGGAGGGGAGGGGAGGGGGCAGAAGAGAGGCAGTCCTGTGGGCCATCAGCCCCTCCACAGGGTACCTGAGCAAATGCCAAGGTGTACTTAAGGAATTCCCTCCTCCACTGGTGGGCCATCAGCAGCCACACGCATTTGATCCCTAGGAGGGCAGGGATGAACTGTGCCAACCTCTGCAAAGTCACTGCATGACCCCACTGGCAGCAGCACCAGGGATCCCCCCCCTGCCCAAGTACCACTGTCTGGGCAAAGCACTCCCAAGGCAAGGTGAGAAATGAGGCCAGGCAGAACTGCTCAGCAATACTTAACCTCCACCCAGGAGGGGTTTGGCACTAAGCAGGTAGAAGCAGGAAAACAACAAGCCCTAAATGTTTCAAGCCCTCTTTCCAAGCTAGTTGAGTTTCCTAAACTGCAGCACTCCGTCTTGTGACAGGTAATTATTTCACCCTGGAGAACAACCCTGCCTCTGCCCACTCCCCTCAGCCAAGCAAACGGTCTTTGCTCCCCAGAAGGAGAGAGGCTGTGGCTTTGACAAATGTCTCTCTCTCTCTCTCTCTCTCTCTCTCTCTCTCTCACACACACACACACACACACACACACACACACACACACACAGAGAGAGAGAGAGAGAGAGAGAGAGAGAGAGAGAGAGAGAGAGAGAAGAGAATGCTGCATGGGATCTCTCTGCTTCAGGGCAGCTTTTCATTCTGTGCAGATAAAAGAAAAGAGGTTTTGACCCTCTGCATTTAGCATGCATTCTGCTCTCAAAGGGGGTTAGATGAATCCATGGAGCCTATCACCCTTGGAGGCCATGGGACTGCCCTGGCACCAGCACCCGAGGTGGCCAACCTGCCCATGGGACTTGCTGTGGGACTCAGGGGCCCCCAGGAGCCCTTTCTAGTCCAACCGCTTGGCAGCTCCATGTGCGTTCTGTGGAAAGGGCTGTGCTGCTACATCTGGGCTGAGATCACGAACCCCAAAGGGGAAGAGGGTTGGCAACCCTGAGGCTGTGTGTCCATCATCCTCAGGTACCAGCATCCACACAATTGAATCGGCAGCAGGTACACAGGGCTCCCGGGTCATTCTCCTCCCTGCCAAGGAGAGCCCCAGCATTTCTATCCAGCACAAGGAAGGCCGGCCTGGCTCTGTGCCCCTGCCCATGCAGCCTAAGCCATTGGGGGCAGTGCAGCTCTCACAATTGTTCGACATCCCACTTCCTGGAACTGGGAGGCCAGCATCCTTCTTGTGAGATGAAAGGTGACTTCTGCAGCGTGATTGCCAAAGAACTTCTCTTCGCAGCGTGATTGCCTTCGCTATGAATTCGAAGGCGGTCACGTGGTAGTCACGTGGTCTCCATTCGCCCCCACCCCTCTTTCCGTGTCCTCACCGGGCGAGGTTTTAGGGTCGAATCCAGTAGTACTTCACGTGCTCCCTTCGCATTCGGAAGCTTACTTGCAACGTCCAGTTTCTGCTTTCTTTTATTTTTAAAAAAAAATTACCACGGCGTATCGATGCATCAATACCCGGCTGTCATTTGCGGTCAGAGGACTTGTGGGCGGCCATCGTGTTTCCCTGAAGCAGAGCTGCTGGGTTGGTTTTTTTGGGGGGGGGGGGCGGGGAGAGGCTTCTCTCAGCTTCATCGCCCTGTGTGCCCCGCCGCCGCTCTCTGGGTGGGCGCGCGCGGGGGTGTCTTGCAGCGGCGGCACCGACACCCCATCCCCCCTCCCTCTGCGCAGCCCTTCGCCATCCCTTGCCAGCGGAGGGGCTCTGCTCACGTCACCCGGGGACGCTTGCCCCCCCTCTGTTGCCCCTGCCCCGTGTACAGAAGGCAAGATCAAAAGAACGGGTTAACCGAAATATCTATGCATCGGCATTTCGGAGAAAAAGTAAGTTAAAAAAAATAAATATACTTTTTAACTGGCCACACGTGAATTTGGATACGAAGCGGGATGCGAAGCGAGGGAGATTCCCGGCCTCCGGCAGGGGAATCTCTCACCCCGCTTGGAGCACGGTTTAGGGGCGTGGTCGGGGCGTGGTCGGGGTGGCGCCGCATCCAAAATGGAGGATCGTGCGGACAAAACCGACCGATTCGCGCAGAAATCACGGCTCGCCGCGCAGCGAGAGGTTCGTGAAGTAACGGAGAGTCCCCCTGCCTCCAGGGACTCTCTGAACGGCTGGCCACCACGTGGCCCGGGGGGGTGTTCTTTCTCACCAGGACCAGAACACCCACCCCTGAAAGCCAACCATGTCCTGCACAGCATGAAGAATAATGTCACCTTATCTTGGTGCACATTATTCTGTCCAGTAATATCAGAGAAATTATGACAATATGTTGTTCTATATGAAAGTACACAACCTAGCTATTTGCACGACCCGACAGCTGCCACTCTCCGCAGAGCAGATGGCTGTGATAAAAACACAATGCAGGGAACAGGTTGATAAAGACATCACGGTCATTACATATTCCTAGCTCCGTAACGATGCTCAGCTGCAAGATACACAATTGAAATGCATGATTCCGTCATTGCCAGCAGCCATAACTTGCTTATCGGTGACAAATCGCTCTAGCACCACAAATAATTCTGCACATATTAGCCATCAATACCATTCAGGACTGCTCCAGGGGCACCAGGAACACCAGCAAAACAGGGATGGCAGGGCTCCTCTCCAGAGTGAGGGGAGCTGGGGCCAGATGAGGAGATAAACCACCACCTCTCTTCAATGGCAAGAAAGAAGCCAAGGGTGGGTCTCCTGTGCCAGGAGATGGAGGGTCCCCATCAGAGGGTGACATCACATCCTCATCCAGGGACATGTCATAGTAGAAATCCTCAAGAGTGAAGCAGCTGCAGCCACCCCAGCACCACTGGAGTCACTGGTGCCTGCCTGCCAGTCCTTGATTACTTAGATCTGCATCTCACCTTTCCTCTGGGAAGGCCAGGCACAGCCTGTGGCTCGCTCTGCTTTTCACAACAGGAACCTGGCCAGGTGGGCCAGGCGGACCGGGAGCGGCCAGGCCAAGGGGCACCCTGGCATTGGCATGCCTCGCGTCATAGGATTTGAACCCAACTCTCCAGAGTGCCCGCCCACTCTTCAACCCACACCACCACCACCACCACCACCACCACCACCACCACCACCACCACGGTGGCTCCAATCTTGACATGCAGAGGCAGTCCACAGACCAGGTTCAATGGCCAATTAGAAGAAAGGGTGCCTCAACTGCCGAAACCCTCTGATTCTCAGAGCAGGGCCTTTTCCCACCCATGCAGTTTGCCAACCAGCTGGCATTGTTTGGTAACTGAACACTGACTGATAGGCCAGGGTCTTGTGAGCTCCTGATGCTTTTAACCCTGCGGTCCTCTCTAACCCCCAGGACTGCTGCTGCTGCTTTGCTGTGGCCCCTGTCTCACACCTGAGCCAAGTGTGCATTGCTTCCCCAGGGATCGCCAGCTTTCCAGGACCAAGGATCCCAGCGTTCTGTAGCTGCTTCCCCCCACACACACACACACATTTCCTCCTGTGTTAATCTTACTGATCCAATGTTTCCTATTTGAGAGGATCCGTTTGTTGAGGATCCTTTTAAACTCGAACATAAGAAGAACTAAAAAACCACCACCACCACCACCAAACAAACATCTCAGGGACTGGTTTCAAACTGTTTGCTTTGAAATGCTGTGGGAAATCCATTGACTCGTGGGCCAGTAGATGTGGTTCTGCAGCTTCTTAGAAACGCCACCGGGGAGGGCTGGGAGGGCGTCTCGCTACCTGCCTAATACACATTCTGTGTACATTCGCCAAGGCTGATTGGTTTTGCTCATCAACACTTCTGGTAATTTCCCCCGTCCCTTCCCGGGGCCTGCATCGACAGGACATCTGTTGCGGCTTTATTATTACCCCTGGCCTTGCCTTCCGACTCCCTTCACCGCTCAAATAGCAGCTTCCCCTCCTGGCTAATTCGCACAGCTGGTTATTGCTCACCAAGCGCTCGCCATAATTGGCAAGGGAAGAATTATAAATAAATGTGTACAAGCAAACAGATGCTGTCATTGGAAACATCGACCCGTCTCGTAAGAATGCCTCGCTTAACACCCGAGCCACGCGTCCCTTCGAGGTAGCCAGGGACAGGCGGCGGGGGCGGCCGTGGGGCGGCGGGGCGGCGGCGGTATGTGCATGTGTGCGTGCGTGGTGTGCTGCAGGAGGACGGTTGCGGGACGGGGCCGAGCCCAAGAGGGGCTGGAGGGGGCGCGCCCTCCCGCTGCGTTCTCGACGGCCCCGGGCCTCGTGGGCTCCCGGGCAGAGGGAGGGTCGGCGGCGATCTGGGCAGAGGGCCGGCTCGGAGGGGGCCGCCAGGTGGGAGCCCCGCCAAGCCAACCGGAGGGCCGCCCCCTGCCCTGCCCTGCCCTGCCCTGCCCTGCGGTGGTCAGGCTCAGGCGGCAGCGGCAGGGGAGGCGGCTCCCTCCCTTCCCTGCCCATCGCCATTCTGGGGCAGAATCCGGTTGGGGACCTGCTGCGGCGTTTACTGCTCGAGGGACGGGGGGGGGGAGAGCCTGGAACCGCCCCGCCCACCCCCAAGGCTCCTCCTCTTCTTCCTCCGCCCGGCACGACAACACGGGGGGGGCAGACTGCGCGTGCGCCCTGAGAGGAAGGGGCGGGGTCCCGAGGTAGAGGGTGGGGAGAGAGGCGGGGCATTCCTGCAACGAACACAGAGCCATAGATCTATGGTAAGGAAGACCAAAGCAAAGGGAGAGTCCGACGCGTCGCTTCCGCCTTCTCCTGGCAGAGAGGAGGAAACGGTCCAGGAAAGAACGGAGAAAGCCTCGCTCTTCTCTTCGGGCGGCGCAGAACCACCCAGGGGACATTTCGTGCCTTGTTTCATCACGAAAGGTACCCAGAATTCTCCTCTTCCTCTGTCCCTTCGGGATGTTCTACTACTTTCGTAGCTCTCCATGGGCCGGAGGGGCGCATGCGCCTCCTGGCCGCCCGGGAAACCACCTCCCCCCTCCGGGCCGCCGGTTCGAGCCTTGCCAGGGCCGGACCCCGGCGGGGGCGAAAGTGTCTTTCGGCTACGGTGGGAACGGAGCCGGGGAAGCCGCCCGGACCCCCCCCGTCCTCCGGCGCCACGGGTCCCGGCCGGAAAGGCGAGGAAGGCGGCGGCGGCCTGGAGGGCGCCGGTGAGAGGCAGCAGCCCCGGCCGCTTTCGGGGGGTGGGGGGGGGCGGGACGGGACGAGGGGTCGGGGGGGGTCGGCGGAGTTCCCGGCGTGGCCTCCAGCTCCCGGGGTCCCCAACCGGCCTGCCGCCATCCGAGCGGGCTGCTGGGGGCCCTGGGTCGTGAGGGCGGGGGCGGGGACGGGGGCGGGGCCTTGGGGAAGGGGAATCCCCGGGACGGGAGGGGGCGGGGCAGGGGATTCCCTCTTCCCCGGAGTTGCCCACGTGACCCCTTCTCTCTCTCTCTCTCTCTCTCTCTCTCTCGTGTGTGTGTGTGTGTGTGTGTGTGTGTGTGTGTGTGTGTGTGTGTGTGTGTGTGTGTGTGTGTGTGTGTGTGTTCCCCCACTCCTCCTCGCCGCAGGTGACCCAGAGGCAGGAGCAGCAGCAGCCGCAGAAGAAGAAGGACCAGGAGGAGGAAGCGGCGGCGGGAATGGCGCCGGCAGCGTCGGGGGGGAGCCGGGCGGGGCCGCGATCTGGCCCGCCCTGCAGGCGCTGCTGCCCGGCCAGAGGGAGGCGGTGGAGCGGGAGCTGAGCGGCGTCGGCGGCGCCCCCTCGAGGGAGCCCGGCCTGGCCTCGATGCTCCGGCGGGCGGTGGGCGAGCTCTACGGGGAGGCCCCCGGGGGCAGCGGCGGGGCGGCGGGGCTGGCTTCCTTCGGGGGCGCCCGGGGGGAGGCCTGCCTGCGGCTCGGCGAGGCCGTCCGGGACTACGCCTGGGAGCGGCTGAACGTGGGCCCGTGGCGGGACGTGGACCCGGCGTGGCGGCGCGCCTACAGCTTCGGCTGCCTCTTCCGGGCCCTCGGCCTCTGCCGCCGCCGCCGGGGAGGCCCGTCTCTCGAGGCGGCCCTGCGCGCCTGCGACATGGGGCTGCTCCTGGGGGCCCCCATCCTGGGCAACGTCCTGGTCCGGGTGGTCGACGTCCTCCAGCGGCACTTGCCCGCTGGCCCCACGCCGCCGCCGCCGCAGAGCCCGGCCAGAGAAGAGGTGGCCGGAGGAAGAGAAGAGCCCCCCTGCAAGGTAGTTAGCGCCGCCCTCCTCCTCCTCCTCCTCCTCCTTGAGAGGAGCGCCCGCCACCATCCCTGCAGGGTTGGGATGGGCTCTGGGCAAGGTAAGCATGGCTTGAAGCAGGAACCCAGAAAGGCAGTAGTTCCCAGGGAAACCAAGACAAAAAAGAGTCTGCAGAAGAATGAACTCTCCTGCATCACTGAGAGCCTGAAGAAGGTTAAGGTCCTGACACTTCTGAAGGCACCAGATGTGCTCCTCAGGCTTGTTGGATGGCTCAGTGAGCATAATAGCACATAGAAATCTGCATTGATTGCCCTGATCTCGTTGCAGAAAAGCCGGAAGGACTTGTCACTGGCACCTGCTATAAGACCAGAAGCAGAAGTATTGCACCTTGTTTGCCCGTCACTGGAACATTTCCGAAACAATTATCTCGTCCCACAAAAGCCCCTGATCTTGGAGGGAATTGTGGACCACTGGCCGTGCATGAGGAAGTGGAGGTGAGAGCCCACAGCAGCTCCTTCAGTGCTGCTGTAAGCATTTGCTGTCAAGCATCCCTGCATCTTTTTCACTGCAGGGCAGGCGGAAACCTCCTTCCCAGGCCTGACAGCTTCTCATAGGCACTGTGGGTCCCTGATAGGCCCCAATGAGGTCAGGCCCATTTCCTTACGAGAGCAGGATGTATTCTGTTCTTTGGCAGAAAAAAAGGGGGGAGGAGACATGCTTTCCCCTCTCTTTGCATGACCTCCCTGAACAGCTAAGCCCAATTCTGCTTGTGCTCAGTTCTCCCCATGCTTGTGTTGGCATTGAAATACTCCTGCCATGCTTGGCAGTGGAGTCTCTAGATAGAGTGCCCAAGAGGAATCCCCCTGCACTGCTTGTTCCAGGGACATCCAAGCATCCTAAGCCTGCTGAGAACAACACAGAGAGAACAAACGCTTGCATAATCTGGGAAGGGCTGTGCTTAAGAGGGCCTGGCAGGAAACAGCCACCCTGCCGTTGGGCCAGCAGGGTGTCTGCCTCCGCAGGCTGGCCAGGCAGCAACGTCGCTCCCAGTGGAGCAGGCAGACGCCTCTCCTTTGCTGAAATCCCATGGGAGGCAGGCTTGTTAACTGTGCAGTCAACCTCAAAGGCCTGCTCCTTGGCAGGGGTGGGATGGCTGCTGCTGGCCCAGAGGCTCTCCCTGGCTGACATGGCACCCCACCTGCTGGCATCCCCGAAGGGCCTCTGGCTCCATCTCTCCTGCAGCCTGCAATCAAGAACCTCCCATGATTGGAGGGGCAGGGAAGGGGCTCCATCAGCACCCTTGGGTTATGGGAGCAGGAGGGCTCAGGGTGATGGTAGCGATGATGGTAAACCAGGTGCTGACTGTTGTTTGGCTGCAGTGTGGATTACATCCGGCAGGTGGCTGGCAG
Source organism: Phrynocephalus forsythii (assembly GCA_029282475.1). NCBI lineage: Eukaryota > Metazoa > Chordata > Lepidosauria > Squamata > Agamidae > Phrynocephalus > Phrynocephalus forsythii. The sequence goes on along the minus strand of JAPFRF010000021.1, from coordinate 122,215 downwards.
CCGCACCGTCCCGGTGGAGCTTGGCTTTCGTTACACTGATGAGGAGTGGTCCCAGACCCTCATGACCGTTGGGGATTTTATCAGCCGATACATCGAAAAGGAGGTCCAGGTATTTTGCTTACTATGGGTGATGCAAGGCAGGCAAAGCAGGACTTGTGCTGAGTTTTTTGCTGTGTTTCTTGTGTTATGATATGGAAGTTGCCAGAGAAGGTTTTAAGGTCAAAAGGTGGCTGGGGAAATAAATAAGGTGAAATCAGCTTGATGCACGTACGGGAAAGCTTCCAAGTTACACAGGCAGCTTCTGCAGGGACGGCAGGAAGGCAGGGCAGTCTGAACTCCCTTGGACAGAGGAGACCTGAGGGAGCTTGTGTGTGTGGGGGGGGGGGGTTGCTGGTGCTGATGATGCCAGTAGAAAAAACGGCATCCCCGGATGTCCTTGTCTCTCTTTCAGGACCAAGACCACCCTGGATACCTTGCTCAGCACCAACTTTTTGAGCAGGTAAATTTGGGAGAAACCCTCCAGTTCTTTGGGGCTTTCTGAAAGGTCATGTTCCGGACTGCTTTGTTCACCAAGGTGAACAATCCCCCTCGTGCCCCCACCCCAAAGGCTATGGGAGGGACTCCACATCCTTGGCTTCCATTTTGGAGAACGAGAGGGCTTCTCTTCCTGTCTTTTGTGTCAGCAGAGAGATGACATAGGGCCCAAATAACTTTCCACCCATGCAGGCAGACACAGCTGGGTTGGCTTGTGAGGGAGATATGAGCAGCCCTTGATTGAGATGGAGCAGAGGCTGATGCATAGGCATCATTGATCCAAGCTGAGCATCCATTATTTCACTGTTCATCTTTTGCAAGCTGCAGTGTGTATTTTAGCAGAAAAGCAGAGCGCAAATGTTTAAATAAACATTAAGCTCATGTAAGAAAGTAGAACGCATGCTTGGCATGGAACAGTTGCCAAGGAGAGGTGGGGGAGGCTGTGCTTACAGACGGGTTATCTTGATGTAGGTTTGCTCTCTGCTGGGTAAAGAGAGACCCTCCCCCTTGGCTTCTGTTTCTTGTGGGCCACTTGCCAGATCCCAGAACTGAAGGAGGATATTGGCCTTCCTGACTACTGCTGCTTAGGTGAAGCGGACGAAGACAGCATCACTGTGAATGCCTGGTTTGGTCCAATGGGCACCGTCTCACCCCTTCACCAGGACCCTGAGCAGAATTTCCTGGTCCAGGTTAGCTGCCTTGAACCTTCTCGGGACTGCCAAAGGGGAGGTGTAGCCGTGAGCGGGGGTGGTGTGTGTGTGTGTTTCTCTATTGTCCTTATGGCGGGGGGCAGGGGAGCGTGCCTGCCTAGGGACAGCACTTAGAGCACCCCTTCTGGGCTCAGGAGGGTCTCCAAATCCAGAGATGCAGGGAGCTGATCCCAAGGGCTCCCACTCCTGTAAAGGGGGGGGGGAGAACCCCAGTGGGTCGGCTGTGAGGCATCCATTTAAACATACCAAACTGTACTGGGCACTGCTCATTTTGGACCAGTTCCATTAAGCATGTGAGACTTGAGGTTCTTCTGGTCCGTGCTGACTCAGGCCAACAACTTGCTAGCCTAGTTACACTTTCCACGGTCACATTTTCTTAGAGCAAGTTCTCCCTGTCCCCCCTCCCCCCTTGCAGGTGATGGGCCGGAAATACATCCGCCTGTACTCTCCCCAGCAGACGGAACAGCTGTATCCGCATGAAGGTTCCCTCCTGCACAACACCAGCCAGGTGGGTGGCCTCAGGTGGGTCCTTCAAAACGGTGGCCTGGCTCGTCAGCCGTCGGCAGTGAACCCGACTGAAGCCTTTAACGAAGGCTGTGTTGTCCCCCCCCCCCCGGCCTCAGCTCTCTCCCCTGGCCTTGTAACAGTAAGCCTCTCAGGAGCAAAGCCTTTGTCAAGCAGGCAGTGTTCCCTGATGGAAGGGCCACCAGCTGAATTCCTCTCCTGTCATTGCAGGTGGATGTAGAAGACCCTGACCTGGAGAGATTCCCCGGGTTTCAAGCAGCTGCTTTTCAGGAGTGCATCTTGAGCCCTGGGCAGGTACTCTTTATTCCTGCCCACCACTGGCACTATGTGCGGGCCCTGGACACCAGCTTCTCTGTGAGCTTCTGGTGGTCCTAAACAGCATGGGGGGTGTCTTAACCCAGGAGCACATCCTGTGGGTGCAGAAGGCCTGAAGCTCCAGGGCAGCCGCTTCACCAGGGAGGGTAAGACACAGTTATGATCTGTCCCAGAAGAAGCATCTCTAGCAAGACCTGGGATGAAGAAACATCTTCTGGTCAGAGAAGTCCTGCCCAGAGGCTCTTGGAGTTCTCCGAAAGAGCTAGCAATGAGTGCAATCACGAGGCAGAACAGCCATGGAGAAAAACAAAGTGAGACATTTATTTCAATTAAAAAAACATGCAATGACGGCTGTCCCTGGCCTCTCTTCACTTGGGCATGCAAGACAGCCCCAGCATTGCCTATCGCCGCCTTGACACTGCCAGGGGGGCCCTCCTGCTCTCCTTTGGGGTGCTTGATGGCAGATGGGTCCCTGCTATGCTGACCTCTGCAGTGGAAGCAGGCAGAAATCAGAGAGGGTATAGTGGATGATTTGCAATGCCATTACCTCCCTTCCCAATATCCGCTGCTTTGCTCTGCCTTCCACCTAGGATGGACTGACATTGGAGCTCACTGGCTTGAGTCAGGTGAGGAGGGAGGGAAATGAGGCAAGAAGAAGCCCCCTCTGTCACAGATCTTGGCTTCTCTCACCTGCCCAGGTGATAAGGCTAGAAGATAATTCATGGCTCAAAGGAGCCTCCCCCACCCAGTCCTCCTGCATGACTGGCCTGTAGGTCTGGGAGCCCTCCTGGGGGCTCAAGGAAGACCACTGCAGAGCCTTCCTAAAGAGAGCGAACAGGTGCCCCCAGCCCAGCCCACCCTGCAGGCAGGCAAGCGGGCAGGGGTTTGTGTGTGGCTCGGCAGGTCATTTACCTGGAACTGGGCCGGGCCAGAACTGCTTGCAGTTGGGACAGCGCCGTTCCGTTTGTGTTTGGAAGTATTTGGCCAGGCATCGCATGTGCAGGGCCACCCCACAGTCCTCACAGACCTGGCTCTGGGAGGGGAAAGGGTGGGGAGATGAGCCTCTCATAAACAGGGATGCAGAGAGAGGGAGGGAGGGAGGAGGCTTTGAGCAACCAGAGAGGTTGGCATGCATGACAGGATGGAGGAGAGGTGGCCTGGAAATGAAGGGGGGTCTCTAGCCGGGAAGGAGAATGTGCAGCTGCGGGGGTGGGGAGAGTTTGACTGCTGCACTGCCTTTAAGCCAGGGCAGAGGAAAAGCCACCAGCAGGGGCTGGGGGAAAGTGGCAGCCCTTTGCCAGCCAGGCAGCCCTCCCTCCACCCACTGAAAGGATCTCTGGCACAGTCTTGCTGAGGGATTGAAGCCCCTTGTCCCATCCCCCCCCCCCCGCTGCCACCCTCTAACCTGTATGGAGAGGCTGTGGCAGAGGTGGCACTTGCGGGCATCTTCTGGATAGTGGCAGAGGATGTACTGCTCCAGCTCCAGGATGGCACGGACATGCAGGGTGTATTCTCCCTCCCTCTGCAAGGAAAGGAGGTGGAGGTCGTCCTGGTCCCGCTGAGCTGTCCTGAAGGCCAGGAGAGGGCTGGGCTGCCCCACCACCACCACCACCACCCCCGGGGCCTCAGGAGGCAAGGAAGGGCCTTTACCTCACACAGCCACTTGTCTTGGACCAGGGTCTGCAGCAGCTGCTCCGCCTCGGCCTTCTTCATCCGCTTCGGCTTCAGCTGGTCGGCCATGTTCAGAATCTCTGTGGAGGAGGCAAAGCCGTTCCCGGACAGGACGACCAGGTCCATCTGCAGAAGCCAAGCCCCCCCACCCCCGCTTCTGAGGGGAAGGGCAATGGCAGGGAGGGCCCCTCCCTCCCGGGCCCCCAGCGGAAAGGGCTGCCTGGGTCCAGGCTATCCTGGTGTTCTGTCTTGGTTGCGGATAGGAACCGACCATCCAAGGATTTGCATCCACACACAGGGAGGGCATCTTTTGCTGGATGCGCAGGGGCCTAACCCTAACCCTAACCCTGGACCACCTGTTTGGACGTCTCCCTCCAGCCACAGGCAGCCCTCCCTGGTGGGTGTCTGTTTGCTTCCCTGGACCACCACCCCTGCCTCCCTATCGCCATTGCTCTCTCCTCCCTCCCCTCCTTTTAACCTTCCATGGGAGCGTGGGGATTGCTCCCATCTGCTCACCCACAACCACCACCTCCTCCTCCTCCTCCTCATCATCATCATTGGTCCAGCCTCCAGTGGGAGCCAGATATTGCAAGGAGACACACTTACTATCTTCTTAAAGAGCTCAAGTTCATTTTCAGAGTAATCACTGGCCATTTTGGTGATTTCTGTTTCTGCCAGGTTGACCTGCCAGAAGAACCACCAGGAGTCAGGGCAGGGGCGACACCTGGGCAGTTGGCCAAGATCCTTACCACCACCACCACCACCACCCACATCAGGGGCTACAGGCCCAGGAGTCACACGCACCCCCCCCTTTCTCTCTCCCCTCTGGAGGAAGCCCTGGCCCTTCCAGCACGATGGCCCCATGGGTGTGGGCACAGGGGGAGGGGGAGGGGGGGAGGCCGGGGCAGGGGGTGTCTTGGGGCGGGGGGCGGGGGGTGGCGGCGCCCCGCATCCTCCCTTCCTTACCAAGGCATAGAAGGTCCTCCCGCTCTCCTCCGAGAGGCCTTTCCGGATCTCCATCGAGAGGGGCCGCAGCTGCCCGTTCACCACCCTGACGAAGTCGTCCAGCCGGTCGTGGGCGTAATGGACTGGATGCATCGCAGGGCCGGCGGGAGGGAGAGAGAGAGGGGGGGGGCGTCACCGTTAAACACCACCCCCACCCCCACCCCCCCCACCCCCACCCCCCCCCCCCGTGCCTTTCAGGAGGCGGAGGCGGAGGCTGCCCTCGGTGGCGGCCGTGCGGGGGGGGGAGCAGGAGGAGCGGGGGGGGAGATGGACCCTGCCTGCCTCGAGTGCCCCAAACCGGCGCCCGAGAGACCCACCCCGCCCCCCCAGAGAGCCCCTCCCCTTTTGCCCCCCCCATCCCCCACCCCCACCCCCACCCCAGCCTCACCCCGGTGCCGCTGGCAGGCCTGGCGGTGGAGCCTCCCGACCTGCGCGCCCTCCGCCGCCCCGACGGCCAGCAAGGCCTGCAGGAACTGCCGGTGCGCCTCCGTCGCCTCCATCGCCGCCCCCCCGAGGGCGATCCCGGCAGGGGAGGGGAGGGGAGGGGAGGGCAGCAGGAGGGGGAAACAGCCTGGAGCGGCGCCCCCCCCCTCCCCGAGGACGCGCTTGAACTACAAGGCCCGAAATCCACGCCCGGGGAGGAGGAGGAGGAGGAGGAGGAGGGGGCGGGGGTGGGGTTGGGGGGGGCGTGTGCCGGAGCGGACTAGAGCGCTCGCGAAGGAATGATTGGGGGGGGGGAGAGAGAGAGAGAAAGGGGGGGGCGCGCCAAGGCCCCAAACGCTCCTAGAAAGGAAGTCGCGACAGCCAAGAACGTTTAACTTCCATCACTTCGGCTTCCGGTGGCTTTGATCTTTTTCCGAGGAAAGGCTTTCGTCCCTTTTCGGGCGAGAGGACCTTCTTGGCCCAAGCAGGGGGGGGGGAGGCGCCTTTGGGAGGGGGGTTAAAAGAGGGAGGGCGGCGAAGTTCCGGGAAGCGCCCGCCTCTCGCTGACGTCACGGGGTGGGGTGGGGAACTCCCGGCAGGCGGGGCCGTGCACGCAAATAGGGTCCGGGGGGCGGGGCGGGGCGGGGAGGAGCTCCTTCTGGCTCCGCCTCCCGCCGTGGAAGAGGGCCCGCGGAAGGAAGGAAGGAAGGAAGCCGGGGCGGTTCTTCCAGCTGCCTCCTCCTCCTCCTCCTCCTCGTCCTGAACCTTCTGCCCCTCCTGCCTGGGGGGGGGGATGTGTTGGGGGACGGCTGGGAAGGGCCGAGTTGGGGGGGGGAGGGGAGGGGAGGCGCGTCTCTGTCCCAAGTCGGTCGGCGGAGGAGGAGGAGGAGGCAGCGCCCCAGAGCCGAAGGCGTCCAGGCCGGGTCGCGGGTGCGGATGGCCGGGGGCGCGGATACGGCCGACGGCCTCTGGCAGACCTCCTCCTCCTCCTCCTCCTCCTCCTCCTCCTCTTCTTCTTCTTCTTCTTTTTTTCTCCCGGGGGCTTTGCCACGGTGAGTGTCGGCCATCCCTCCGCCTCCTCTATTGGGGAAGGGGAGGGGGAAAGTCCCGCCAAGGGAGCCCCCTTCCCCCCCCCCGCGCCCGGTCCGGTCCGGTCCCGAAGTGGAGGATCGCCGCCGCCGGGGAGACCGCGGAGGAGCAGCCCGGCCGGGATCGGGGCGGGTGGGGGGGAGGGAGGGAGGGGCGTGACGAGGAGGAGGAGGAGGAGGAGGAGGAGGCTTTTCCCGGGAAAGAGGGGGGGGAGGGGAGGACACCCCCAGGGAAAGGAGGGGAGAGGGCGGGGGTGGGGCGGAAGGGATCTTTCCGTGGCGAAGGCGCCTGGAGGGCCAGAAAAGGAAGCGCCGCCTCCCCCCCCCCTTTCCCTTTTCTGCAGCCTGTTCCGGAGGGAGAAAGTCGGGGGAGGGGGAGCACCCGGAGCCCTTTGGCTGCCGTGGATGGGATGGGCAGCTGCGGGTCCCTTTGGCCCAAGTGGCGCTGGCTGGGGGTGGGGAAGGGGAAGGGGAAGGGGGCATCACCTGCCCTTGAAGGACCACGCTGGCTCTTGAACCGGGTGCTGCCTCCTCTCTTCCCAGATGTGCCCCCAAAGGACACCCAGCCCAGCTGCTACACAGACGGTGCCTCGGGACTTGTGTGTTGCTGGGAAGCCGACCCCCTGGCCAACTGCACCGAGGTCTTCCAGCTCCGCTACAGGATCAGTGCCTCACGGTAAGGGCCTGGCAGGACATCGGCTTCAGTGCTGGCAGCGGGACACGGGATTCCTGAGCCGTGCATGCCCTGGACCAGCCCCTCCACTAGGCAGGGAGCCCTGGTGAAGCCAAGGCCTCTTCCTGCTGGTGTCCTTCCTCCTCCCTGTGCCTTGTGGACACGTGAGGCCACACGGATGGTGCGCCTGGAGCTCTGGCCGCTCTGCCTTGGCCGCAGGACTTCCTTCACTTATGTTGGGATCAGGCCGAAACCATCCTCCCCTCCCTCTTGTTGCAGCTTGGGGAACACGCAGGAGTGCCCCCTCCAGAGTGAGAGGGGCCCCAGAGCTGCCTCCTGGTGTACCTGTGCCATTCCCACCACCGTGTTCAGAAATGCCCAGTACCATTTCGTGCTGGAAAGGACCACGGCCCAGAACAAGACGATCGCCTGGCAGGCAACCAAGGATGCTTGGAACCTAGGTGAGATGCCCTCTGGGCTTCCTGATGTTTTCCTTCTCTTGGAAGGGGGCTCCTTTGGAGGAAGGAAGATGAGCCCCTGATCCAACAGGGATTTTCAGGTGGAGAGAATCAAGGGTGGGATATGGGGCAATGGGCTGGCCCCCCACGAGGACCCAGGTATACCCCAGGTGCCCTGGACACAGACGGGACCCCCTTTGCCTTGGTTTCCCTCACCTCTGGAGGGCCAGCCCTACTGGACTTTTGAGTCCTAGGGTGAGACCTGGATGGATTGTGTGTTGGGTTCTCAAGAGAAAGGGAGGTGCTCCCTCGCTCACCTGTGTGGGGAGGGCTATCCCCAGTCTGCTGGAAGAGAAGGGCAGAAGAGGGACATGGAGGAGAAATGCCAAAGTCCTGCTCTCCCCCCCACCCCCCAAAAAACCCCTCTTTCTTGGGCAATGGAGGCCAAGGACCTCAACTTAAACCAGCTGCCTGGGAAAGTTCTTTAAAGCATAGCTGGTCTTCCTGGCTGCCAGACTGGCCTTGGTGTCCCTTGAAGCTTTACTGGGAAAGGCAGCAGAAGGCGATCTTTTGCAGAGGGTGTTTCTTCCATATATGACACTCCTCCACCCTCCGAGCCCCCCCTCCTTTGCCAAAACCAGGGAGGGAGTGGGTTAGCCCCAGAGCAGCCCTGCCGTGGGTGGCCTGAGCCTCTGAGCCCCCAGACTCCACAGGGCCAGGAATAATAGCCCTAGAGAGGGGCAGCTGGTGAGGGGGAATGGTTCCAGCCCCCACACCCACCCCAAGAAGGCTCTGCTGCATGGAGGCTTCTTCCCAGGCGCCTGCGTCTCAAGGGGAGGGTATCCCGGGGGGGTTGTTTTCTTCTTCTCTGCCCGCCTCTGCCCTCCTCTCACCTGCCCCCCCAACATTCACTCCTGTTGTTTGTTGCCCACAGAAGTGAAGCCTCGGCGCCTTGTGAACCTGACTGTTGCCAAGAGAAGCCGCTCTTTCCTCCTCACCTGGAAGATGGACTACGAGGTCAACAACATCCTGTACATCACCAAAAGAAACTACGAGGTGGCCTATTGGCCCCGAGGCCAGCAAGGAAAGGTAGGCCAGCTGCCTTCACAATGGGGCTGCTGTACAGCTCAGCCCATCCTGTGCTCTTAGGAGGCCCCGAAGGGGAATGCTCCCTGGCTGGGGGAGAGGAAGGAGAACCCCTGGGCCTGGCTCACCGGGGGGGGGGGCTGCCTAGGTAAAGTTTGCCTGGCCAGGCCAAATCCACCCCCGCCCAACCCAGAATGTTGTTTCCAGCTGCACAAGTGCCCTGGGCGTGACCAAGTCTGCTGCTCCAGTGGGTGCTGGACCCCAGACAGAGAGCCTCCATGCCCTGCCAAGGTAGGCAGCAGTCAATGCTACCCCCATCCCTACTCTGTGTCCAAATCATTACATGCAGAAGCATTTGTAGTTCATCCATACCATCCCAATGGGCTCACAGTGCTCCTTGCCCCAAACGGACTGTTGGCGGACACGCATGGACTTGTGACAGTCCACACAGTTTGGGGGGAGTCCCTTTCCCCTGTTCTCTGCGAGAGTGGGGGGTGGGCTCCTTGGCAGGGGCTGCTTTGGGTTCCCCTGGCTGGCCGGAACCTGCTTCTGGAGGCAGGCCCATCTCCTGCCTGCCTGCTGGGTGGGTTTTCATCAGGGCCAGCTGTGCTGAGCAGTGGGTGAGATCCAGAAGGCAGGATATACATTTTTATTGAGAAATAAACCATTTTGTTTGGGGGGCTGAGGAAGAGGTTATGTTCTGGCCTCTGCCTCCACTCCACAAAAAAATCTTCGCACCTCTTTAATTTGCTGTTTATTTTAAATACTTGCGTAGCGTTTTACTGATATAATTCCAATGTTGTGTAGAGCCAGCCTGTGTGGCTCTGGGCCAACTGGACAGTCCCAGGATGCAACCAGAAGAAGGGGAAATCACTTCTGAGCATCCTGTACCTAGAAAACCTTGAAAAGGGGTTGGTGTGTGTCACAATTGACTTGATGGCATGTGATGATGATTCATAAGGGATCTCAAGGAAGGGATCTCTGGCCAGCTGCATCAGGTGATCCTCTTTCTCTCCCCTCCCCCAGATAAAGCCATTTGCAGATATCTCATCCAGCTACGAAATCTATGCTGACCAACTAGTCCCTGGCTCGGAGTACATGGCAAGCGTGCGGTACAGGCTGGAGCTTTGGGGGAATTTGTGGAGTGAGTGGAGCAGCCCCTGCTCCTGGCACAATGGTAGGTGTGTCGTGGGAGCCACCGCACATGCACACGCGTGCATGCACAGAGAGAGAGAGAGAGAGAGAGAGAGAGAGATGCACGCACACACTGGTGGATCTGTAGTGCTCCCACTCCCGTAAAAGACAAAAAAGGAAGGGAAAGGGAGCAAGTGAGGCATGCCCAGGAGAAGTCAGGCAGTCACGTGGTCCAGTTCCTCTTGTTTTTATTCGGTGCCACCAGGTCAGATCCAGTGGGGGGGTGGTTTCAGCCATACACACACCCCCATGAGCTTTCCTGGCTGAGCAGAGATGGGAACCAAGGCATCCCTTGATCCAGTGCACCGCACTTGTTGTCAAGAGCCCGGCAGATGCACAAATCCACCACCCCACCCCACCCATTTGTGAACACGTATTCACCGGCGTGCTCTGTTTTTTGCCTCCCGTTCCTCCTCCTCCTCCTCGCTTGCTAGCTGATCTCAGCCCTCAGGGCTACCAGTGAGGCCAATGGCAGGGCTGTGGTTCTTAGCACCGGCTCTTCCTTCCTTTCTAGACCTTGAGCTTGGAAGCGAACACTGGCAGGACATTATTCCCTGGGTCTGTGTGCCGGTGGTGGCAGCCATCCTTGCCTGCTACCTCTGCCTTGGCAGGTGAGTGCTTTGGGCTGCGGGCCAGCTTGCCTTGACCCCTGAGAAATCTCTTTGTGGCCGGAAGGATGTCGCCCTCCCTCCTTGGAGCCCAAGGGGCAGAAGCAGGGAAGGAGCAGCATTTGCTCTTTGGCTGCTAATCATGGCAGCAGGACCGAGGATCCCCGAGAGGTGGGGCTGGAGGAACTGGTCCAAGAGAAGATCCAGTGGCTTGCAAGCCCAGCAAAAAAGCTCTCTCCTGCTGGCCTGGGATCGTGGGCGGTGGCCCTCCCAGGACGTTCCATTTCCGAACAGGCTGCCTGGATGTGGCTCCTTCCTTCTCCCAGCAGTGGCCCCGGGGCTCTGTGCCAGCAGGATGGAGCTCTTCCACTGGGCTCCCGAGCCACTGAATCTCTTGAACCACTTGCGCTGTGGCTGGAGGAGCTGCTTTCCTGCCTGCCTTTGGGGGGGGGGGTCAGGGTGGTGCAGCTCCCTCCGGAGTTGAGGCAACCCTTTCTTGAATTTCCAGGCTGAAGAAATGGCAGGACTCAATCCCACACCCCATTGTCGTCACGGCAGGAGAGCAGGTAGGCCCCCTCGGGGGAGGGGGGGGCTGTCCTGGATGGGTCCCATTCGGCCCCGGCACTTTCTCCATCTGAAAATGGCTGCCCTTTCTTCTCTCTTCCAGATCTCCAGCCCCATCTTTCAAAGGAAAGAGAGGAAGTCCTTCCTTCATTCAGTCAAGGCGCTCCTCTGTTACCTCTGCAACCGGTAAGGGGGGGAGGGGTTTGAGGGGCCGACAAGCGCCCGGCCATCTCTCTTTGTGGTGTTGCACAGAGTAAGGGAGCCTCCCCCACCTCTGCTCCCCCAGCATTCTCCGCCCTCCCCTCACACACACACGAACACATACGCAACCCAAAATTAAAGAGCCAACACAGGAGGTATGAGCGCAGGTGGCAAACAGGTGAGGGTTGGGTTTAGGCCGCAGCCTGCTTGGGGGGGGGGTTGCCCTGCAGCGATGACGTCCAAGATGCAGATCCCCTTCTTGCCTCTCCCTGAAACAGGAGCGGCCGAGGGTCACAAGGCAGACGCTCACCCGTCCCTGCTCAAATGGCCCAGGAGAAGGTCCGGAAGAAGGGGACCCCGGCCGGGCGAGAGCAGGTCCTGTGCCCCGAGACCCCTTTGATCGCGCCCTCGCCCATCGTATACAACTGCGGAACAGGGACTGAGCCGCCGACCGGGCCAGAGGAGAGACTTGGACGCCTCCACCTCCCTCACGCTGATGCAGTGGCCAGCCTCTTCAGCAATGCCGTGAGCGACGGCCTCGGCTCGGGGGCCAGCACAGGCCTTGAGGTCTGGCCAGAAGACCGGGAGGAGCCTTGGGGGGATTGCCCCCTACAGGCTCCAGAAAACACTCCGCGTGTCCCTGTCTTTCTCCCAAAGGCTGGTCTGGATGCCCACCACGCCCAAGACGGGAGGGCCACGAGGGAGGCCTCTCCAGTGCCAGGGAACCAAAGCTCCAGGGTGGAGGCACCAGTGGCTTCTGCTCAGGTGGCCAGTCCAGCGCCGAAGCAGGGGCCAAGGTGTGGCCCTCCCGCTTCTGAGGAGGTGCCCCAGTCCTTGCTCGCGCCTCACAAGCCACCAACTGCCCAAGGAGGAGCTGTCTTTCATCAATGTGCCAGCCTTGGCCCAGATGGGCAGACCGGGGGCATCCCCCCCACCTCCAGTGGCTACAAGTCCTTCTGCAGCTTATCTCAGGCCACCACCCCTGAGGCTTGGGCGGAGGGGCCGTTCCTTCCTGGAGGAGACCAGGCCCAGCTCCCTGGCAGTGGTGCAGGCGGCAGCCACCATCACCCCCACGTCCATCGGAGCCTCGGACATGGTAGCCTGCAGTCGACTTTACAAGGACGCCAAGACTTGCCGTGGGTTTCCCCTGGGCAAGTGGCCCTGGCCACTCCTCTCCAGGCAGACTCCTGCCAGGACACTCCAGGTGGAACATCTCACCCACCTGCCCTTCCCTTGCCTGGGTACCGATCCTTGGCCTCGTTGTTGCTTCGAAATGGCACGGAGGGCATGTACCCCAGCGGCCTGGATCTGGAGTCTCCCTACAAGCCGCTCCTCACTATTATGAGGAGTGGGCCCACAGAGCCCCCGACCCCTGGAGGGGGCATCCTCCTTGGCCCTGGCCTCCCAGGAAAGACAACGGGCGTGCCAGCCTGGCCGGCTGTGCTCTGGGAGGCATCCCTGGACCTCAGTACGCGAGCAGAACTGGTAGCAGACGACCTCGCAGGAGACAACGGACTGGACTGTACCTAAGGCAGGGAGAAGAGGTGTCCTTACAACCAAGGGGCCCCGGGGGAGGCCTCTGCCCCTTCTTCCTCCCTTTTGCAGGGGGCCACGTGTGGTTGGCTTCTCAGCCCCGGTGGGGCAGGGTGGGGACGTTGGAGCCAACAGCCCCCCTCAACCTGGTGGGAAGTTCCTTCCACCTGTCCCTTGCCTTCTTATGGGGCACGGGTCTAGCCTGAAGTTCTCCCTGGCTGAGGCAGGGGTGCCTGCTGCTTCTCCATCCTGGGGGGGGGGGCTCCATGGCCCCCCTCCTTTCCCTGAGGACTGCCTAGCCTCCAGGTGGGAGCAGCACCAGCACCCAATAGGGGTCCAGCAGCCCCTTGGTTCCTCTTAGACTCAGCAGAGAATGGGGGGAAGGAGGGGTTGCCTGTGGGGCCCTTGAGAGCAGCATTCACAAACCCTGTGATGCTGGGCAGGGAGTGCCCATGGGCAGCCCCTTGGCCTCGGCAGGAAAGGGCACAGCCTAATTCTCCCCCAACCCCCCCTCCCCGAGACAAAGGCATCTTGGCTTCCTGTGCCACTCCAGAGGAGCGTGGGGCAGGGTGGAAGAGGGGACTTGCTTTGCTCCACTCCCCCCCCTTGATGGAGGGCCATGCTTGCTTTCTCCCTCGCACAGTGAGAGGCTGCCACCCCCTCTGCCTGCAGGGGAGTTGGGGGCAGGGGAATGAAGACCACTGGTTCTTGCAGCCCATGTGCTGCCCACCTGCCTCCATGCTGCCAGGACCCATAGTAGTGCCTGGCGTGCAGCCCCACCCCTGCCAGCTGGGACCAGGCTCCGCTTTCCCTTGCTCACGCAGAGCTGCAACATCTCCTCTGTTAGCTGGAAATGGTACCTTTGGTCCAACATTAAAGGTTTTTACACAGAGAAGAACCAGGCTTTGATGCACTTCCTGGGAAGCCAAATGGGGGGGCAATGGAGTGCTGCGTCCGAGCACCTTGGGGGGGATGGACACTGGGGGGGGGCATCAAGCAGCTTCTCTGCCCCCCATGTACCACATGTAATTTGGGGGTGCCGAGACGCAGAACTGCGCGCTGCCCCTTCCCCCCCGGGGCAGCTGGCTTCTCTGCCTCCTCGGGGTGGGGGGGGGTGAGAGCCTCAGGGGGAGAGGAGAGACCTCTGGCACCAATGAAAGCTCAGACTGTCTTCTGATAAAGATGGGGGGGGAGAGAGAGAGTTATCGTCCTGCCCCCCCCCCATGGGTGATGTCTGATCACTGTGTGGTGTCCCCTTCAAAGATGGACGCTTACAGCACCTGAGAGACTGCCTGAGTTCGATGCTTCTTTGGGGGGATTAAATCCTGCCTGCCTCTCAGCGGTGACAGGAAACCCACAGGTTTGTAGGGTCCCTGCTGGAGTGGAGGATTTGGGTGGGTGGGTGGGTGGGTGGGGGAATTAACGGGGCATGAGGAGGTCCCAGAGCTGGTAGCGGAAGGCAGAGAGGAGGTTGGCCCCTGGGCGCTGGCTGGTGCCCTGAACCCTCCTTCGAACCAAGGAGCGGGTGGGGGGGCGTGTTTTGCGTTCCTTCCCGCTCAGCCTTCCTCTGAAGCCTCGACCCGACCCGCCAGCCATCCTCTGGGCGCCCGCCAAGGGATCGGGAGTGGGCATCAGGGACCCATGAGATGCTCCCGAGGGCGGGCGGGCGGGGGGGCCGGGGGCCTGAGTTTCGCCTCCTCCTCCTCCTCCTCCTCCTCCTCCTCCTCCTCCCCGGGAGCCAGGCGGGCGGGCGGCGGGGACCTCCTCCCCACCTTCTTCTGCCTGTCCCGGAATCGGGGGGGGGCTGACGTCACGCCCGGCCCGGCTCCCCGCGGGGTTTGGTTATGAGTCACCCGGCCCGGGGCTCAGTTTCTTTGGGCAGGTGCGGCCCCCAGGCAGGCCAGGCAGGCAGGCAGGCAGGCAGGCGGCGGCGCGGGACCCGGAGGCGAGTAGGGCCGGCAATCGCGGACGGGGTGCAGGGCGGCGGGTGGCCTCTCCCCTTGCCCCCCAACTCCTTGGGCTGGCGGGCTCTCTGGCCTCTTCCCCCCCCCGGGCGCGGGCGAGGGGCCGGAAAGGGCCACCCGGCATTGACCGGCTCCCTCCAGGCAGACGCCCCGTGAGGACCCCCAGCCCGGCCGGGAGGTCGCTCCGTCTGTGGGACCCCTGCCGGCCAGCCCCCCCCCACCTCCCGGCCGGAGAGAGGCACCACGAGGTGGGGAGGCTGGTCGTCCGCCGCGCGGGGGAGTCCGAGGAGGGCCAGGGGGATGCTGGATCCAACCCTTCAACCGGGTTTCCTGACATCCCTAGGACTGCAACTCACTGCATTTAAAAAAAAAATTCTCCTCCTTGCCTTTTTTCTTTCTGGCACGTTTTTGGGAGTTTGGCAGTATTAAAATTTCTCCATTTTTAAAAGAACTCAACCCAACTGCAGCTGCTGAACCAGGAACCCATTCTGCTTTTCTCGGAAGTTGGCTCTGAGTCATTTCTGAATATCACAATACCAGTTTACAAGATTTTTACAACTGATTCCCAGGCAGCCCAATTTTAAAAGTCACAAGTTTGTTTTCAATAACAAGTATGCCATATTTATCTATAATATCCACATGGCTTTGATCTACATCTTCAAAGAATTCAATCCAGCTGACGGGCTGCCAGTGACATTGGCTTCACAGGATTGTAAGTTGTTTTCTGGTCTCTATTCTGTAATGCTTGTTCAGACTAACATCGGTACTTCTACGCCCAGGTCGAGACTGATGGTTGCCTGAGGCCCTCCTCCGCTCGCCTGGGGCCCATCTGGACCCGGGACCCTCCTGCAGGACCGGAGAGCTTCAGTAGGTGCTCCCTCCTTGGGCCTGCGAGTGGGGGAGGATGGCTCCCTGCCCGCATCTGCTAGGGTTGCTGATGATGATGATGATGATGATGATGCCGCCGCTGCCTTGGCAGGGTAAATGCCCCCCACCTCCCCCTTGGCGCCGTTTCTCTGTGCGGCGTGTTCTTCAGGCGCCCTCCTCACCTCCTGCGTGGAGCTCTCCCGGCCGCGTTTTCCTACCGCTCCCTCCACCTCTTTCCTTTCTTTAAGCCCAAACATCCATTCCAAGGGGAAACGTGGGAGGGTTACCTGTGCTGTCTCTGCACTGCAATCTGGCGGCGGGCGGGGGCGGGGGTGAGGGAGGGAGCCGCCCAGGGTTTCTGTCTCCCCCCCCCTTGTGCTCTCCGCCTGCCCTCCAGAGCAGTCCCGTGATCCCACCCAGTGCCCACAGGGAAATTCCGCAGGAGAACGCCCCCCCCCAGAAAGAAACCACCTGGAGTGGGCCGGAGGTGGGGAGGCGGTGGCTGGGAGTCCATCAGCCCAGCTCGCAACAATGGTCGACACACCCTCGCGGGGCGGGGGGTGTCCCAGGGCGCCGGGCGGGGGAGCCTGGACCTGTGCTTCACCTTTGACCCGGCAGCTGCCCGTCGCGCGTATCCCATCCAGGGCAGTCTGTCCCCTTGAAAAAGAGTTCTGCTTATATGCAGATGTACTCGTCTCTGGGCGGTTTGCAGCTTAATCGCGGTATGCAGGCTACACTTTGCCCCCCCCCACACACCCCACCCCAGCCGGGGGTGGGTGGGAAAGGAGGAGGGGGCGGGCGCTGTCCAGCGGGCGGGTGAGACCTGGAGTGGCCGCCCGCGCCTGACGCTGCCCGTTGGCTTTGCGCGCGCTCTCTCTCCCTCTCTTTGCGCCCTCGGGCGGCCCCCGAACAGCTTCGGCCTGCGAGGACCTCGCCTGCTTCGCCGACTACCTCGAGACCCTGACCTGCACGTGGGGAAGCCGCCGCGCGGTCGCCAACCTCACGGGCAGCTGGTGCGTGTGTGGGGGGGCAGAGCGCCTCCTGCGTGGGGGGGGGTGGCGGGCAGGGCGGGAGAAGGGCTTGGGTGGTTCCCTGCCGTCGGGCCGGCCCTGAGAGAGCCCTTTGGCTTCCGCAGGCATTGCGGGCTGGGAGGCACCTGCGCCTTCGGCCCCTCCGCCGCCGGCGACGACGACACCCGCCTCCGCTGGACCTGCCCCGCCGAACAGGCCCGGTGCATGGGCGCAGAGCGCTTCCGCGTCGAGGCCGCCTTCGACGGCGGCGGGCCGGGAGACGCGCCTCTCCGCCGGTGCGGGAAGGACTTCGGCTTCCACGACCACGGTGAGTAGGGGGGGGCGGCGGCTGTGATTCCACGGGACTGGCCTTCGGTCCCCGGCGGCGACCCAAGCGGCGTCCTAACAAGCCCACGGACGAGGCGGAGCGGCCACCCGCCGCCCCAGCCGCCGCCGCCGCCGCTGCCTGGTGCTTTGGGCCTCTCTGGTCCTGACCTGTGCCTCCTCCCCACCCACCCCTCCCCCACGATCACGCACCCGCCACAGTTAAGCCGTCTCCCCCTTTCAACCTAACGGCCCTGGCCTCCCCTGACGGCTACACCCTCTCCTGGGAGACCCGCTACCGGCCCCTGGACTTCCTGGACGGCGAGCTGCAGTACGAGCTGGGCTACCGGCGAAGGGGCCACCCCTGGCCGGTAAGTGGCGGCGACGTGGGGGGCGAAGGCTGGAAAGGGAGAGGCCGGCCCTTGAGGTCTTCGCGCTCCCAAGACGCTGCGGTGGCCGCGGGCAGCTTCCCGGGGCCCTTTGGCGGGGCGGGGAGCCCCGTCCAGGCTCCCGGAGCCGCCGCTGCCGCGCTCCTTTGACCGGCGCCTTCGTGCAGGGGCCGAGCCAGAAGCGCCTCCCGCAGGACACGCGGACCTTGCAGTTGCGGCCGCAGGAACTGGACGCGGGCGCCGAGTACGAGCTTCGGGTGCGCGCCAGGCCGAGGGAGAGCTCTCTGTACCGGGGCACCTGGAGCGACTGGAGCCCCCCGGCCACCCTTGAGACCCTGCCCGAGAGTAAGTCGCTCGGCTGCAGCCCCCCAGGTGGGCCCTTCTTTGCTTGGGGCACCGGCCTGTTCTCTGTTCCCTTGGAACCTCGCTGCAAATCCTGGTGGCTGCTGAGAGAGAAATGGGTTTGACTCAGGATTGCATAGCCTCCCACTTCAACAGCAGCAGCAGCCCGGGCAGGAAGGGAGCCGCTTTTTATTCCCAAGGGAAGAAGCGTGGCAGCTGGAAGGGGTGGGGGTGGGGGTCCCTAGAGATGCAGGAACCGGAGGCAGCTCCTGTGCCCTTCCCCAGTGGTGGCCTCCACTTCCTGGGCCTCTGCTTTGGACGCCCAGGAGCCCCCTGGCTCAGGCTAGGTCAGCTTCTGTGTCTTTCTGCAAAGGACACCACCAAAGGGACCCCACCTTTTGCTGCCTCTTCCCCCTCAGCCCCAGGAGAAGCCCACTGGTTGCTGCTGCTGCTGCTGATCTTCTTTCCTGCCCTCCTGGCTCTCCTGGGGTGGCGTCAGAGGTAAGTGTTGGGGTTGGGGGGGTTGGGGGTGGGATCACTTTGACAACAGTTGATGTCAGTGGAAATGCCACAGCCAGTTCCTCGGCCATCCTTTTGGTGCCCTTTTCACTGGTGGATTGCTCAGCCGGGGTGCCAGAAGAAAATGAGGAGGGCCTTTGAATAATTAATATACTTAGTTATTTTTAAAAGCACCTCTTCAATATTTGTAGATGATTTATCCTTTGCATTGTTAAGCCATTTGGAGGATGGTAGGAATGAATGAATGAATGAATGAATGAATGAAAAGGGAGAAGCACAATGGGGGAGGGGGCTGCCCTTGGCCCACCATATCTGTATGGAAACCCCACCCATAAGCTGAGGCCCCTCCTTCCCATTCCTCTCTGAGCCCCCACCAGGCCACACCTGAGCTGCCCCCCCCCAGGGCTGCCCTGCCTGGACTCCTTTCTGGATTGCCAGAGGCCTTGGGGGGGGGAGCACCCCAGAGGGAGAAGTCCCCTGGTTGGCTGAGAAGGAACCCCTGCCCAGAAGTCATGGCAACCCTGCTCTTGGGCCCTTCAAGGTCCCTGGGAAGGGCTTCGCTCAAGCAGCTGCCGTGGCCTGGGTTTTCTAGGGGGGGGGATTAGGGTTGCCCCCTTCCTTCCGCAGTCCTTTTTTGGGGGGGCGGGGGGATAAAGAACTCCTGGCTCTCCCGTTCGCCTTCCCAGCCCCTGAGGACCCTCACCCCATAGGAGGTGTCCCCCCTCCTTGGGCTAATGCGCAGGGGAAGAGTGGGCAGGTGAGCTCCCCACCCCGGTTCTCCCTTTTGTTGCAGGTTGTGGAAGAAGCTGGACCGTTTTGTCCCCAGCCCGGCTCCCTTCTTCCAGCCCCTCTTCCTGGTCCACAAGGGAGATTTCAAGGTAGGCACCGGGTGGAGTGAGAGCCAAAAGTGTTGAAAGGGAGGGAGGGAGGGAGGACTGGGGAGGGCAGGGAGAGACAACCCCACCTTGTCCAGCTGCCTCTTCACCACCACCACCACCACCACCACCACCACCATGCTAAGTGGCTTCTGAGCAAAGCATTTACTAAAAGCTTGGACACTGCCTGAGTGTGGCGGGGCTGTGAGGAGGCAGAGAAGGCCCCACAGGCGGCATCTGGACCCCCCCCCAATGGGCTGTGCCCCTGCCCTGACTTAGGAGGTGCAGCTTAGGGAAGGGGGGTGCTGCTTTGGGAAGACATGGGGAAGAGGTGGGGGCTGCCCCTTTCCAAGCAGCTGAAGGGCCACCAGTCCCCTGCCCCCCCCCGGGTCTGCTTCAGGTGCCGTAAGAGGCTCAACCAGATCTAGGCCACCCCACCCCACACACACCCCTTCCGTTTTCACACTGGGTCCCACTTCTCCAGCACTGCAGGCACTTTCACCCTCTCTCTCCTTCTCCCTACAGAGGTGGGTGGGTGCCTCTT
Source organism: Phrynocephalus forsythii (assembly GCA_029282475.1). NCBI lineage: Eukaryota > Metazoa > Chordata > Lepidosauria > Squamata > Agamidae > Phrynocephalus > Phrynocephalus forsythii. Next base: position 102,793 of record JAPFRF010000021.1, on the reverse strand, counting down.
CTGCCAGAGCAGTGCTGGACATCTCCGAATGGGAGGCGGTTGTGCCAGAGGTTTGCCAGAAGATTGGCACCAAGTATCTTCTGCCACCACCAAGCCTGCCCGAGGGTGGCAGTGGGTGGAAGGATGGCCAGGCAGCCATGCCTGTGGCGGTCCTTCCAAGCAGCCAGCAGATCCCTGCCGACAGTCACCGTCTGGAGGAGCAGGAGGAGACCACCCCCCAGAGCATCCCTACGGCCACCTCTCCATTGACACGGTGATGGTGGCTGGGGGACTGGCCCACTGCTGCCCTTCTGAATGTGGCAGTGCCAGCCTGTGCTATGGCCCAGAGCAGTGGCAGAAGGAGAAGAACCCGGTGGAGGCTGAGGGGGATGCCTACTGTGGCTTCCGCCCAGAAGGCACCCACAGCAACCAGAGCTCGGGGCATTTTTTCCCAGGGGCTGGAGGGACCCCCTTGCCTTGCTGCTCAGCGTCCCCAGTGGAGAGCCATCTCTGGGAGGCCGCCCCAGCCTTGGTGCAAGGGGGTGGATTCCTAGGGGGAAGGGTGGTGGGTGGAGGGGAGCCCTTTTTCCTGTGCCCTCTGCCCTGCCAAAACCTGTGGGCAGGCACGCCACTCAGCCCCTTCTCCCCACGAGCAGAGGAGGCCCCATTCTGCCAGGAGCCGCTTCCTCCTGAGATGGAGGCTGAGGGCCACCCGGGGAATGGCCTGGATCTTGACACCATGGACAGCGGTTTTGCAGACGGTGAGTGTGGGAGCCCCATTGACCTGGAGTGCCAAGGCAGGCAAGCGGGCAATGGCTATGCGGGAGCAGAAGACGAGAAGGAGGCCTGCCTGGCAAGCTACGTCAGGCAATGGGTCTCCTGCCACCAGCTCAAGGCTTGAGCAGCCAGCAGAGAAGCTGTGGAGCCATGGAAAAAAGACTTTGGAAGAGCCTCGCACCGGATGGATGAGCAAGAAACACGGTTCTGGCAAACGCTAAGCATGGAAGACAGGGAGAGAAGATTGTGACTTTTGCTCCACAAATCGATGACCAGATCCAGAAACGTGTTTGTTTTTTAATCTATTAAGGATTTCTCTTTAGCCTGCTCCACTGAACTCCCCCTGCAAACTCTGTGTTGATCTCCATGGTTGCTCACTCTCTAGGGCAGTGATGGTGAGCCTTTTAGAGACCAAGTGCCCAAACTGCTATTCAAAACCCACCTTTTTTTTTTTTGCAAAATGCCAATATTTCAATTTAGCCTGAATGCAGTAGTACCCTGGGTTACAAATGCTTCGGGTGCTACCCTTTGGGAAAGCACCCTTGCTGTGGCCTTGGGAAAAACCTGCTCTTCAATCCTCACTTACCTGAAGGGTAGCAGTCTTTTGAATTTCCCTTGGCCACAGCACCCTCGCCACCGTGCTCCATGCAGAGAGCCGGGCAAAAGGGGGGCAGCAGTTTGTGGGTTTCTTTGTATCCCCAGTTTACTCTCCAGCCATGCCACTTTTGGGGTGCCGAGAGCTGCATGGCTGGAGAGCAAACAGGGCTACGAAGGAGCCGACAAGCCACTGCCTCCCCTTTGCCCGGCTCTCTGCAAGGAGCACAGTGGCATGCTCTGAGCGGAGGGGGAAGTGCCATGGCTGTGAGGGGGCGATGTCGTGTGGGGCAGAAGGCTCCGCATGCCACCTTTGGCACTCTTGGTACAGAGAGCTCTCCCTCTCCCTGTTTATAGCCACAAATGGACATCCCACCCACCCACAAAGCCTTGCTGAATCCTCTCCTGCCCTGGGTTCATCTTTCAACAGAAGTTGTACTCCCCTGCCATTTGGATAGGGAGGCCTCACACTTGGAGGAGCAGCTTGGGGGGGGGGATTTTGTACACACATTAGACTCTGCAGTGCAGAGCAAAAGCACCAGTGTCACTGAGCTTCAGCCCGATCAGGATGAAGGCCAGTCCATCAGAGCAGCTGAGCCTTCCTCCTCCTCCTCCTCCTCGTGCTCTTGGTGTCCTGAAAGCCCGGGGCAGTGGCTGAGTTTGCCCCAGCTTAGCTTCCCTGCAGAGGAAGCCCTTGTTAATTTGTTTCATTTGTAAACTGTACACTGAATTAAAAGTTTGCTAGAATAAACATCATCTTCAACCTCTTCCGGAACTCGTTCTCTGATTACGTGGATGGCACCAGTTAGCCATCTTTCGCTGTGTCTTAGCCCTGCCTGCCTCAGTGGTGCCAGCTACAGATGGAGCTCAGGGGGGAAGCTGGCAGAACGGGGGCTGGGGGCTGAACAAGGCGGGCAGGCTGTGTCCTAGAAGGGGGCTCCCAAAGGCAGCAGGGAAACCAGGTGTTCCAGTTGAACAAAAAGTCCATCGAGAAAGGGTCAGGCCCTTGGTTCTCACTTGCAACCCCCAAAGGGTTAACTTGGAAACTGCCTGCCCCCTTCTTGTCCTCCAATCTTTCATCTTTTCTGTAGCCTGCCAAGCTATCATTAAAATCAGTCAGCTCTGAGCCTAGATAGGGGCTCAGCAGAGGCCGCCTTCTCTCTGGGGGATGAAAAAGTGGCCCTTTTTAAAATCTACAGTACGTGGAGACCCAAGAAGTGGCGGCAGCAGCAGCAGCAGCGAGCCCCCTTCCCCTTCACTGCCTCACAAGGATGGTGCTCCCTCTCCTGAACAGCAGATCCGGTCAGCAAAGGATGCCCAAGTCAGCCCAGTCCACAGGTAAGAGGCCCTCCAGGGATCTCCAGGTAGGGCCTGGGGAGACGCCTGCCTGCAGATGCTGGAGAACTGCCACGGCCCAGGTCAGGAACTGATCAGCCAAAGGCCTGACCCAGGAGGAAAAGGCTGGACCCTTCGGCTGGAAAACAGTTGCCTTGCATTCCACAAAGCCTTGCAAAAGGCAGCAGGCGGCGAGAGGTTACGTTTGGATTCCCCATCTTGCCTACAGGGAAGGTCCTGTCTCAGCACAAGGAGCAACATGGAGAAGGGCATTTGGGGTGGGGTGGGGCGGCGGCAGGACGGCCTCCTGACAAGGCTTTTCTCTCCTAGGGGTGCTGACCGTGGGAAGGGGCAGCAGACTGGCCGGTCTGCTGCTGCTGATGTTTCTCCCTCTCTCTGTGGCTGAAGGGGAAAGACAGCCCGCAGGTAAAGGACACCGAGGGAGAAGACAGAGGGTGGCTAGAGGAGAGCTGGGGTGGGGGACGTGGAATCAGCTGGGTGGCCCTAGATCTGCTCAGTCCCCAGGGGGCAGGGCTCTCCCTTCCCCTCCCCTCCCCCCTCCCCCACACACCTCTTAATTTTTTGAATTAAAGAGTGACGAATCTGCCTTCAATGCAGACAGGTGGATAATTTCCAAAATAATTCCTAAGCCCCAATATGAATTCAAAGCAAGCCTTTGAGAAAGCAGCTCCAGCTTGGCTCTGCCCAGGAGCCTCCCAGGAAGGGGCTGCCACCCCTTCACTCCCCTCCACGACCCCATCCCTCCTCCTGCCCCCACCTCCAGGAAGGGGTCTAATAAGAAGAGGGCCAGGCTTATCTCCCGTTTAGGTTTCCACCAGACTCTGTGGAGGCGGAAGCCAAGCCTCGGGGAGGGAGGGGGGAGGGAGAGAGAGCGCACGGACAGTCTCCTGCAGATCAGATCTCATCCGGACATATTTCTCTCTCTCTCTCTCTCTCTCTCTCTCTCCACCCCCCCCAACCATCACCACCCCAAGCAGGGATCTCAGACAAGGTGGAATGCCAGAACAATTATGGGCTTGTGAGCTGCAAAGTGATCTGTGTTTGGCACCATCATCACTCCCTGGAGGAGGCACAGTTCTACCTCAATTTCTCTAAGTAAGGCCAGTGGCCCTACAGCCCTCCCAGGGGAGGACAGTGGTCAGTGGGTCTGCCAGGGGTGGGGGTGGGGCTGTGGACCCAAGTGGCATGCCTCCGATCACAAGGTGCCACTATCTAAAAGGACTCACAAGCTACCCACAAGTGGTTGCACAGGCGGGTGATGCAACTTGTTTAGCAGAAGCATTCTGCACAGCTGGGATGTTATCTAGCCAGAGTCCTCTGCAGCAGTTGTGTTCTTGGGACCAGCCTCACGCAGAGAGCTGTGCAGCAGCCCACATGGCGTTTACCAGTATTGGGACCCCTGTGGATAAGCTATCACTGACCGAGAGTGGCTGTAGCTCAGCCACCGCCCAGAGGCAGTAAAAAGCACACCTGGGCCTCCAGCAATAGAGTCTGCCCTGGGTCCAGTGCTACACATGGGTTAGGGTTAGGTCCTTGCCCCTTTAGAGGGAGGGCAACTCCATCCAAAAGAGGCAGGAAGGCTGAGGGATGTGGGAATCACAAGGACGCAGCCTGAGTTTCTTGGCCTTAATCCAGCCTCGCTCTTGATGGGCCAGTCAATAGCCTGACAGCCACTGTCCTGCGAGCATCATTTCCATCTTCAAGATTACCCCTGTTTCCCAAGGAGCCCTTCCCATCGCCCAGGACTCGCACACGCTGAGAGAAAGAGACGCACGCATGGACACCACTGCATCTGTTGGTGCCTGTTCATGCCTGCGTACATAAGGGAGCCACTGTTTGCATGTTCTACGCCTCCTTTGGCCTTCTCATCAGGCTGGCCTGGGCCCTGGCATGAGGACAGGACAGGCACCCAGGTGCTCGGAGGCACAGGGTCCCCTCTGGCCCTCTTTGCAGGATCTTCAGTGATGTCAGCCCCCTCCTCTGCAACCTGTCTGCCTCCCCTGGAGCACAGGACCGGCACGAGTGCTCTGCTGAGTGCAAAGAGGAAGGGTTCACAGAGAATGACCAGTACCGCGTCTCCCTGCATGCAGCCTTCCCAGGGAAGATGCTCGTCTATCCGGTGTTTACACGATATGAGCCCAAGCTACACAGTAAGCCTGGCCTCATTGCTCTGGGGATCCATCGGGGCAGATGCCTTCTGAAGCTGGGGGTGGGGAGGGGGCTGGGAAGGAGCCAATGGCAGGTGGAGTCAGGGGGCTGTCAAGGGACGGAGCTACCCAGGGCACACACTGATCCAAAGCCAGAACCTGGACCACCACAGAGCACCCTGGGAGCCCTACTGGCCCCTCTATTCCCCTTGAGCAGGAGCCACTGGGGTGGGGGTGGGGTGGGGTGGGGTGGATGGGGCAGGCTCCCGGATTGGTCCGGGGGGAGGGGGAGGGGGAGGGGGTCGCCAAGTGGCTCCCCTGAGTGCTCCCTCTCTCTCTTCCCAGTCAAATGTGACCCACCTCTCGAACTGCAGAGCAACATGAGTGGCCGCAGGGCCCGGATCCAGTGGAGAAAACCGCCCGCCTACCGCTACATTTTCCTGGGCGCTTGGCAGTGGCAGCTGGCTTTCAAGGCCACGCCAGATCCCTGGGAGGTGAGCAGCAGCTGGAGGAAGGAAGAGGGGAGCCCCCCAAAACCCTTTCCTTGGTGGTCTAGCTTGAGAGGGAACAGCACTGCCCCCACACCCACGCACAGCCCCTGGCGCCTTCAGCCCAGCCCTGCCCTGCCCTGCCCTCCCTCCCTCCTTCCTTCTTCTGGGATCCTGCCGCCCTTCCCAGGTGACACAGTGGATGGCTACCAAGTCCTGCTTGTTGAAAGCATGGCCTTGGCCCTTCTCCTCTCCAGGGACAGTGGCCCACCTCATTGGGCTGAGGGGTGAAACTCCACATAGTGATTGCTCATTAGAGTGGCTACAGAGCTCCTCTGGTACTCCTGGGTGGCAAAGGTGGCAGCGGGTGGTGGTGGTGGTGAGGTTTTCTTCTTCTTCTGGTGGCGGCGGCTACAGCTCTTGCTCTTGTCACCCAGAGAATCTGGCTCTGAGACGGTCACTCTTTCTGCTCCAACTTCCACAGCAGGCACAGAAAAGGGAATTTGTCAGCCAGGAAGCCTGGGTGGAAATAGAGGGCTCAGAGCTCCAGCCTGGCACAAATTATACTGTACGGCTTCGCTGCAAAATCCCTGACCAGGCCAATTACAGGAGTCACTGGAGCCCCTGGAGTGCTGCCACCACATGGAAGACCCCCTTAGGTTGGTAGCTGGGCTGAGGGAGGGGAGGGGAGGGGAGGGGAGGGCAACACTGGTCCTTGTAGCCTGCAAGCCTGAGCTCCAGTGACAGGCAACATCTTCCACTCCACTGGCACAGTGGTTAAATGCCTGTCCTGCAGCCAAAACTGTGCTCATAACCTGAGGTTCCATCCCAGGTAGCAAGCTCATGGTTGACTCTGCCTTCCATCCTTCCGAGGTCGGTAAAATGAGTACCCAGCTTGCTGGGGGGGGCATGTGTAGCCTTCCATATTTAAATTGTAAACCACCCAGAGAGTGCTCGAAGTGCTATGGGGCAGTATATAAGCAGAACACTTTGCTTGCTTTCTGCTCCAGAGCTGCCCAGGAGAAAGGCTGCCAAGGCCCCTCCACCCTTTGCTTGCTTCCTGGCTGGCTTCACCAGCAGGCAAGGGAAAATATGGATTGGTTGGTGGGTGTTAATTCAGGAAACTGGGCTATGGGAGACCCAGCCTTGCTGAGGCCCAGCTTGGCCGAATCTATCCGTTCTCAATGGATTCTCCATAATCCTCCTCTTCCCAGGACAAAGGAGAAGGGACATCCCCTCCTCCTCCTTCTGCCTCTGCTGGCCACCACTCCGCTCATCAGGCATCCCCCGCCGGGTCTCCCCCGCAAAGACCCTCAGCTTGCCTGTGCCTTTTGTAAAACCTTGAGCTGAGCCCAAGGGTGTAGAAGAGCCCCTCCCTCCCTGCCTGTCTGCCTGCCTCCCTCCCTGCCTGGCTGCCATGGTGGCCAAGGGGGCAGGAAAGGGTGCCAGGAGGGAACACTCTCTCAGGCTCCCTTTCAGCCCCGACCCACTGCCATGACTCCAGCCCAACCGAGGCAGAGGGAGGGCCTCTCCTAGGGCTGGGCATCACCTCCCTCCCTCAAGGGGTCCTTGGGCTGCTCCTTTTGGTGCCCAGCTGCTTGGGAAGCCCAGGCTTGGAAGGGCTGGCTGTGGTTCCTCCTGCAGAAGCAGACAGGCCGAAGCTGCTGGACTCCATCCCTCTCCGGAGCCTGCTCTTTGCCCTGCCCTTCTGCCTGGGGGCCCTGCTCCTCACCCTCAAGGCCCTGTGGAGGTAGGTCCAGCCCTTTTCTCCTGCCCCTGCCAGCCACTTGGGGGGGAAAGATGCCAGCATGGCATGCCTTCAGGGGTGTGACGGAAGCAGGCGTGGCTCTGCTTCTGCTCTTTACAGTACTTGCCTGCATTTGTACCCCTCCTTTCCTCCAAGTGGCATTTCCCTGCTGTGCTCTGGTGGACGTAAGGGAGGCTGGCCACTGGCTGGCCCAGGAGGGGTGCCTTTGAATCAACCCTCCAGCCCTTGGCCCAATGCACTAGCCAGCCAGAAGCCAAGAGGCCTTTGTGCCAGATGCTGTGCAATTTGGAGCCATGCCATTCCCTTTGCTTACAGGTCCAAGGCTGGCTGTGGGGCCAGGATCCCCACCCCAGCAGCCTTCTTCCAGCCCCTTTATCTCTCTCACCATGGGGATTTCAAGGTAAGGACCTCCCTTGGCCAGAAAGAATGAGTGGAGCAAGCTGGCAGGCACTGGGCAGTCAGCGGGGGGGGGGGCAGGAGGAACCCACTGTAGCAGAAAATGGGGTGTGTGTGTTCCTGTCCTAGACGGTATGCCAAGAAAATGATGGTAGTAGCTGCCACTTGTGGGGCCACCCCCGTCTCACCCTACCCTCCTTATCTGTCCCTCTGCAGGACTGGGTCGGACTCACAAAGAAGGGGGTCTGGCTGGCCATTGGTGGAGAGGATCCAGGCCCCATCACAGGGAGCAGCAAAGGGGATGAGAGGGACAAAGCTTTGACCGCTACCCTGATCAAGGCGGTGACCCCCTGGGGAGCCCGGGCTCTGCCTGGAGAACCTCCTGCCTGCCTGCATGTCATGGCCAAAGCAGGGGCTCCTGAGTGGGGGCAGATGGGCCCATGGCCTAGCGGTAGCCATGGTGCTGAGCCCCCACAGCTTCTCCCTTGGGAAAGGCCCCTTTGGGTGGATGCCCACGGGGAGGCGGGCCAGAAGAGGTCCCCTCCTTCTCTGCAGGGCATAGAAGCCCCCCAACTTCCAGAGAGGGGACCCCAGGCCCTTTTCTCCTGCAGCAGCAGCAGCAGCAGCAGCAACAACAACAGCAGTGAGTACTACATGTGGGGCAGTGAGAGCAACAATGGGCCAGCCTCCATGGCCGGGACCCAAATGCTGCAGGGTATTTGGCAGGGGATGCCGAGCGACAACAGCAAGAACCCACGCCAGGCCCCTCTGGGCACCTCCAGCACTACCGATGCAGGCTGCAGGCCCCAATCCGGAGAGGATAAGAGTGGTGTATGTTTCTCTCCATAGGCAGGAGGGGCTGGGGAGCAGCAGGGGTGCCTCTGGCTTTCCTTGGGGAGGACACAGGCAGAGGGAGGGGAGGGGGGCAAGCCAGTCTTGTTCAAGAGTGACAAGACCCTTATGAAAACATGCTCACCTCTAAGGGGCCACTAGCCAACTCAACACTTTTGCAGGAAACCCTGAAGCAAGGGGGTGACACCCTGGGCACTGGGGAGCGGCTGCTGGGGAGAAAGCAAGTGTGGGAAGGTCTCCAGTGCCAGGGCAGCTGCTCTGCCTGAGCACCTGCCTGCTGCTGATAGGTTCTGCTTGAGCAGCTGCAGCAGAAGACCCCCCCCTTGTGTGCCTCATTCTCCTTCCAGAACCAAGAGAGACGAAGCTGCTGTGCTCCTGCACCACCACCACCACCACCGTGCCCACCTGTGCCACCTACCTCCCCATCCTTTTGGTTCCCTGCTGCTGTAAAAGACCAAGGATGAGGCACTGAGACACTCAGGCCAAATTCCCCTTCATGACAGCTTTCCTTTCTTTAGGATTTCAGTGTGTCTGAGGAAAGATACTTGGGCTTGTGGGAGTGTTGTGATTTAGATTCCTCCTGGGGTGAGAAGTAACCCCCAGCCCTCTATTTCCCAACCTTTCCCCTCATTCTCTCTCTGTACCCCAGGCATCCCTAGCTGCCAGCCCACCCTTTGTTTGTTTAACCTTAGTTGTGCCTCCCTTCGGTTTTAAAAACAAACCTTTGGATACTGTTTCCGCATTCTGTGATAAAACTTGCCTTCTTTGATTCAGTCTTTGCTCTGTGTTTGTTATTTAATATCCCCCTAGTTCAAGAGGGCCACTCAGCAGGTGGCACCCAAAGTATACCTTGTATCTAAGGCCAAGGCTCTCCCATATGGCCATGTTACATGCCTGAGACATGAAAATGTACCTTTTCTAAGCAGGAAGGATGTCTTATGTGTGCTTCGTGGTCACTCTCTGCAACCTCCCTGCAGCAGCAAAGAAGGAAGGGCAGCCCTCATGTGGTGAGCAGGAAGGTACACAGGGCCATGTCGTGGCTGGGCAAGGGCTCGCAGCTTCCACCTGGCAGTGGCAGGCAATGCGTCCTCGGGGCTCCTCTCCTTGGAGGAAGAGGGCCCGAGGCAGCCTGGTGCTTCTCCAAGCCCACAGCGCCTGGCAGATGTGGTTCCTCCAGGTGAATGGCATGACACATTCCCAGCCCAACAGGAAGATGCTGCAGGCGGCTGAAGCTAGAGCCATCTGCCTGCCTGGCAAGGTGCCACTCTGTCAACAGCTCTTCCCAAACTGGCCCCGGGGGGTGGGGTGGGGGAGGGAAGGAGAACCAGCCACAAGCCTCCCTGGGCCAAGGGACGCTCCTACGTTCAACCGCCCAAGACCCACCTTGTGCCGGCATCTGGCCGCTGCTCCTGGGGCAGCTTTTGCACCCTCAGGTGGGGATCTGGCCTCCCCCTCCCCTCCCCCTTCCTTCCTCCCATGTGATGCAGCGGCAGCCTCTCATCGCTCTCAGCCATGCCTCTGCTACGGTGGTCTCCATCTTGGATCTGATTCCGTCAGCTTTTCTTCGAAAGATATGCTCCAGCTGAACTGACAAGGACCAAGTGGGTTACCTTCCCACACCGGGTATCGGACGACAGTGGACAACCCCGAACCTGGAGGACAAGGCCTTTAGCGTCCCCCCTCTTCTTTGCGGCGGTTGGACCGAGGAGCAGCGAAGCCACCGATCCCTCCTCTGTGCGCGCGCGCTCGCGTGTGCCGGCCTGTGCCATCAAGTCGCCTCTGGCCTGCAGGGACCCCGGGACCGGCAAAGTGCCCTGGGACCGCCGCCCGCCCCCCCCCGCCGCCCCCGCGCGCAGTCCCTGTGTGCTTGGCGGGCCGATGCTTTTATTAGGCAGTGACACACACACACACACACACACACACACACCCGCACCCCATCTTCCCTGTCTGTCTCTGCTCCTCCTGCTGGAGGCCTGGAAGAAGGACCCAGCCGGAGTGGATGCACTTCCACGTCCCCGTCCGAGGCCGCGCGGCTCCTTGCGGGGGGCGAGAGGGGGGTTGCCCGCGAAGGCGGACGAGCAGAAACGCCGGCAGGAAGGAAGGGCGGAAGGGCGAGGGAGGCGCCGGAAGGGAACGACCTCCGGCCGTGGCGGAAGCGCAGGCCACCCTCCTCCTCCTCCTCCTCCTCCTCCTCCAGCGCCGCCGCCGCTCGCGAGGCATGACGGGAAAAGGCGGTGGGCGTGGCTCCTCCGCTTCCGGCCCTTCCGCGGCGCTTGCGCAACTCTCGCGAGAGCAACCGAGGGGCGCGGGACTACGGGCTGAGAGACCGCTCGCCCGGCCAGTGCCGAAGAGCGCTTGGAGGAAGTCCCGCCCGCGGCAGGCGGAAGTGGGCATTGTTGTCGCTGACGTCACTCGCGGAGGACGCGGGCGTCCCATTGGGTCGCGCTCGCTGCTCGCGCGGGGCAGGCGGGGCCCCATGGCCAGCACCACCGGCACACCCCGGGTAGGCCCTGCGCCCCTTCGCCCGGGAGGGAAGGAGGGAGGGAGGGAGGGCGGCGGAGGCGCCTCTTCCCGGGCGAGGCCCGCGCGCGCTTGGCCCGAGAGGCCTTTCCCCCTCCCCCCCCCGCCATCCCCGGCAGGGCCGCCCCGCGTGCTCGGGAGGCAGGGCGAGGGTCCTGCGGGCGCTGCCCGGCTCCCTCCGTGGGCCGCCGGGCTGTGGGGCCTGGTCCTCGGCCGGCGTCCCTGCGGGCGCTGCCCGGCTCCAGGGAGGGACCGCGTTGCCCCCTCCGGCCCGTCCCTTCTTGGAGGGTCCGGTGGGAAACTCGCCCGAGAGGGAAGGGCCGGGGCCGGGGCTCTTCCGGTTGTCTGCCCTTGGTGGCGGAGTAGAAGGGGGGGGCTGCCTTTCCCCACGAGGGGTTCCTGGAACTGAGATGGCTCTCTTAGCTTGAGCGTGAATCAGGCTGATCTTGCGGGGAGCAGGGTCTCTGAAGACACACAGGCGGCAATGCCTCACAAAAGCGGTTCCTAAATGGTGTAGCAGTTTGGGATGTTAATGCATAACAGTGCCGGGGGTGGTCGGGCTCTGAAGCATCTAGCTCAGCAGCCGAAGAAGACCGCGTGAAATTGGCTTTTCTTTTTTTTCTGCCCACCATCAGCCTCAGTGGAGCCGCCTCTTAGGCTCATGGAGGTGCCTGAACAGCTTTCGGAGGCAGAATGATTTAACACCCCTGCATGTATTGTTGAAGTGCTCAGTGCCAGCATGCTTTCTGGTGGAAGCAGGAGCAGGAAGTTGTTGCCGTCATGCCCTGCTTGGGGTCATCTGGCTGGCTGGCAGGCTGGCTTGTGGGCGAACTGCCTGCCAGACCTGTGAGGGCTTCACTTTGAGCAAGTAGCAGGACTCCTGTTTTACCCATCCTTCTGTGTGACTCCTAGTTCAGTTTTGCTTCCCAAGTGCCCTGTGCAGCTAGTGCATTTCTTCCTGCTGAAACCTGTGAGGCTTACTTTCAAGTAGATAGTTGAACATGCTGATGGTGCCTTTTCAGGGCCAGGTGTCCAGGGTCACACTGAGGCATGTCCCTCTAGAGGGTGTCTTGCAGAGAGGGTGCGTGTCTGTTTTGTGCATGACTCACGTGTGCTCTTCCCCACTTCCCTGCAGTATGATGCTGTCCCAATCCAGTCGAGTGTGGTTTTGTGCCCTTGCCCGTCGCCCTCCATGGTGAGGAACCAGGCAGATTCCAGCCCCCCTGCTGCTGCTGCTGCTGCCACCACCTGTGGCACCAGACCAGGGCTGAGAATGGAGGGCGCCATGGCCGAACCACGGCCGAACTCGGAGTCCCTGCAGCAGCCTCAGCAGCCTCGAAAGAAACGCCCCGAGGACTTCAAATTTGGGAAGATTCTGGGCGAGGGATCCTTCTCCACAGTGAGTTATTTATCGGCAGCATCCGACTAGGCTTGGCGTCCCTGACCAGCTGGCCCCACAGCTGTGTGTGTGTCAGCAATGGCCGTGGAGCCATTTCCCTGGCTTCAGCCTGTGTGGCGTGCTGCTCTTTTCACAACTTTGTCTCCCAGCTTATCTTCATCTCTGGTGGCTCTTACTGGAGACCAGATAAATATGATTGCTTGCTCTCTGTGGTTTGCTACATCAGACAAACATGGGTAGCTCTTCAGTCTGTTTGCTTCTCTTGCCAGTTCTGCTAGCCTTGTCTGGTGGCAGCCCGTGGTGGCTGAAAGGTTTGAGGGGAACTTCATAGAGTTCCCATCATGGACCTTCCTGGCTGCCTTTAGCTCCAAAAGTGACAAGGCTTCTTCCTTCTCCTCAAATAGGTGGTCTTGGCCAAAGAATTGTCTACCTCCAGAGAATACGCCAGTGAGTAATACTTTCTGCATCTGGTGTGGGTAGGTTTGTTGCCCCCCCCCCAGTGGAGGAGAGGTCCTCATAGACCTGCCATTCCTTTGGGAAGCTTGTTCTTCAGGACTTGCCTCCAGCTAGCTGCCAAGCCAAACCGACTGTTGGGCAGTTTCCTGACTCAGGCACCCCTGTTGACTTGCTTTTCCTTGTCAAAGTTAAAATTCTGGAGAAGCGTCACATCATAAAAGAGAACAAGGCCCACTACGTCACCCGGGAGCGAGATATCATGACCCGTCTGGACCACCCTTTCTTTGTCAAGCTCTACTTCACATTTCAAGATGATGAAAAGCTCTGTATCCTTTGGAAATATGATGTTTCATTGGGACATATGATGTTTCAGTGGGAAGTGTTGGCAACATGGAGCAACAGGGGCATCTAACGCCAAAAAATGCTAGTTAAAATTCCATTTTAATGCGAATTCTGGCCCTTACGGATCCTGCATGAGTTTAAAGTTCCCATGAGAAATGTTCAACACCAACATATTTCTCTTGCTAGTCATGTAGTCCTTCCTTGAGTATTTTCTAGATATCCAGGAGAAATAATTCTTAACTTAACATTCAGATTTTGGCCTTAGTTATGCCAAAAATGGAGAGCTTCTAAAATATATCCGCAAGATTGGCTCATTTGATGAGACATGCACCAGGTTTTATACTGCTGAAATTGTGGCTGCGTTAGAGTACCTTCATGGAAATGGAATTATTCACAGGTATGGTGGCAGGAGTGAATTGATCTGTATCCCACATCACATTGCTTGAAGCTGCTGCTGCTGCTTCCACTTCTCTCTGCAGATGAATTTCCCCAGTTTGCTCTGGAAGTTTGGTAGAGATGAGTAGAACCACCAATGCCCGTATGGAATTTTTCTGAAATGTCTGTTCTAGCAACCTCTAGGATTATTTGGCGGCCTCTTCTCAGACAAGGTTGCATTTTGCTCCGTTTTTCAGCCGAACACATTTTGTTCAATCAGTGTTTGTCAAAACAGGGGTCCCAGCTTCCTGTTCCTATTTGAAGGGGACTGGCGATACACCCTTGTCATCTTTGTTTCCACGTGACACCGTGAATGTTGGCTGCACACATGGGCTTGACTTTGTGCCAGAGGACAGCCAGCTTGGAATGCAGATGCTCCTAGATTTGGAAACAGGAAGCATCCCTAGCCAGGGAAGAAGAAAGTGTAGCAATGGGCCTCCAGTGGAGCAGAAGAGGCAGGGAGTTCTCAGAGAGCCAGTAATGTGGAGCCAGATTGAACCTGAGTCTTCTGTCACCAGGAGCAGGGCAATTCTGAGTGAGGAATGGGGAGAGGGGGATCCTGCAGTTGTTTGTCGGTCTGCTGTACATGAGTTGTGGCTTTTCCTCCCCAGGGATCTTAAGCCTGAAAACATCTTGTTAAATGAAGATATGCACATTCAGATTACAGACTTTGGAACAGCGAAGGTATTGTCTGCAGACAGCAAACAAGGTGAGTGCCATTTCCTGTCACATTCAGAAACTGCCTTCTGGGCCTCTGTAGGGCCCACTTCTTTAAAATTTGTTCTCTTCTAAGTCTCATTCGGATTGGATGGCTGGCTACTTGAGTGGAGTCAAGTTAGAAAACCGCATTTGGCTGCTGGAGAAGAAGGAGCCCAGAAACAGGAGAAATTCTCTTCCAAGTCCAAAGGCCTGCCCAAGGAGGTTGGGGTGGCCAAAGACACAGAGGGGCCAGAATGGAAGGTGGGGGTGGGGGGGTCGCGGGTGGTTGGCTGTGTGTGACTACTCACTGTACCATGATGAGGTCTGCAGGAAGAGGGAGGGGTGTTCATTCCCATCCTTTCTCTGCACTCCTCCTGTCTTCCTGCCGTTTTGTCCATCTTTTCTTTGTTGCCGCAAAAAGATCCGTGGAGTAAGAAAAGAGGGAAGAGCTGCACACCTGTGTTTGTTTGTTTGTTTGTTTGTTTTAACAATCAGTTAAAAAGTGCCTGACGGGAAGCAGCCTGTCAGTGACCTCTTGATTATTTTATGGCAGCACGGGCAAATTCTTTTGTCGGGACAGCACAATATGTGTCTCCGGAGCTGTTAACAGAGAAGTCTGCCTGCAAAAGGTGAGCTGCCTTGCTTACAAGAGGGGGGAGGGGGAGGGGAGGCTGACCTGTCAGTTGGGTCGGTGGTGCTCTTTCCATGAAGCGGGGGATCAGCCTCAAAGCTCTTGGCAGCCTCTCGTGGGAAATCCCCACTCCAGCATTTTGACCAAGGTTGACCTTGTGTGAAAACCACTCTTGAAGGGAGGTTTCTCTTGTACCTTTTCCAAATTATGGTGGGATTATTAGGCTGTATTTGTGAAGGATAGCAGAACCGCAAAATGCTGTGAATGTCTTCCCTAGCTATATGCTTTGTCGTCTATATGCTTCCATAGACACCTGCATACTTTTGTGCAAATCAGGTGCCCAGCAGTTGGACGGTGTTGTTGCTTCGCCTGGCAGCTGCTCAGTGCCTGAACCTGAGTGGCACTGGCTGGTGTGGAAAGAGCTCTTAGGGTCTTCCACTGCTGGTGCCCGAGTTGTCCGGTCTTAAATTCAGAAGAACTCACATATGACCTTCACAGCACTAACATTCATGTTTTGTCTCCTCTTGCGCCTGCCTGTCCTGGACGAAGTTCTGATCTGTGGGCTCTTGGCTGCATCGTTTACCAGCTTGTAGCAGGATTGTCCCCGTTCAGAGCCGGGTAAGGCTTTGCTGTGCTCCTGAGTGCTCTGAACTGGGATCGTGATCTCCATGTCCAGATCATCTTGAACTAAACAAGAGTGCCAGCCTTCCCTTTCATGGTGTAAAGCGGTGGGGGGGGGGGACTGAGCCTGTGAGCAGGCTTGGCTTCCCCCACTGCCAAGAGTAAGACCCATTTTCCCTCCAAAAAATTCAGATCTCCCACTTCTGTGAAACATCTCAGACAAATGCAGGTCTCCTGCCAGAGGAAAGGTTGCTGCCCCCAACACTGCCTGCTGCTGATGGCATCTTTTTCCTCTGTTCCTTGGGCATCTCTGGACAGTGTTCATGGAGATGAGCTGCCCATACAGTTCAGGAGAGTGACCTTTCGCTCGTTAGGCCTTGCTTTTGTGGAGGAAGGGCAAGAAGATCTTTCTACTGATCGCCCTAGGCCCAGTCGTGAAATGACACATTTACAGTGGTCCTGTGGTCATTCTCACAACTGCATTGTCTTGAACTTCAGAGAGGACACATAGGAAATGCTTGTATCAATGTGACTTGTAATTCTTTTTTCCCCTCCTAGAAACGAATACCTTATATTTCAAAAGATCATCAAGTTGGAGTATGAGTTCCCAGAGAAGTTCTTCCCAAAAGCCAAAGACCTTGTAGAAAAGCTTTTGGTAAATGGATTTCTTTGAGGGTCAGGGTGGCAAAAAGAGGGGAGAGAATCCTGGTGATTCATGTCATGGATCAAGCAGAGCTTTGAAATATTCTGTTTGTTGTTAATTTCCATGAGGGATATGCCGGCTGTTTCCACTACTCTTGCGTACCAGAAAGGAAAAGAGGTTTAAAAAGCCATTTTTGTGTGATCTTCCCCTGCAGAAAATGTGAAGGACAACCTTCAGGGAACCTTCTTTTAAGCACCAGCACCTGCACAGGCTGCTTTCGGGTCACTGAATCAGCTTGGAGGTGCCAGGAGCTGGTAAAGAAGCTGAAAGCAAGGCACATGTGGGCCTCTCTTTCCCTGCCTTTCATGATGAGCATCTCTGGGAGAGATCCCAGAGCTAGAGACATAGGCATGTGGCCAGCCGGCTGTGCTGGGGGGGGGGAGCTCCTTCTGCGGTGCAGAGAGCAGCTGATTCAGAGGCCGCTATGCTTGGCAGGGACATGGAGAAGGCTCTTGTGGCTCTTCCATAGTTTGCATAGAAGCCAGCCTTGCCAGGTGTTTGCCAGGCGGGAAATTAGGCACAAACATTGGTAGGTCTTAGTGTCGCCTGCCCCGCCATAGGAGTGAACCCACGAAACAGTTCCTTGGGGAGAAACATAGCTGTGCTGTTTACCTCACACAGGTCCTTGATGCTACCAAGCGACTAGGCTGTGAAGAAATGGGCGGGTATGAACCCTTAAAAAGCCACCCTTTCTTTGAATCCATCACCTGGGAAGACCTGGACCTCCAGACCCCACCCAAGCTCACCGCATATTTGCCGGCCATGTCCGAAGACGATGAGGATTGTTACGGCAATGTAAGTAGGGCCAGCTCCAAGGCAGGTGTTCATCCTGCTTTCTGTGGGAGGCCTAAGGCTCCTTTGGCCATTTGGAGGGCTTCTGCTCGCACCGGGCACGGAGCTGTTCCTTCCCTTCTAGACTGCGTGCTAGACTTTCCTCCAAGGAGGAAGGAGGGCCATAGGCCTTGCCCACGCCCTCCCGCGGCTGCTCCCGTGGGCTCCCCTCTTCCTTTTTATTGCCCGGTTGGTACGGCCAGCAGGGAGGGTTCCCTTCCCTTCCCTTCTGATCAGCCCGGGACATCCCTTGGCTCTTGGGGCTTCAGGGGAGGGCAAGGGCGTCCCTTGTGTTTGGCACAAATGAAACGAGAGCTGTGTTTCTTGTAGTATGACAATCTCCTGAGTCAGTTTGGCTGCATGCAAGTTTCCGGCTCGGCCTCCTCTCAGTCGCTGTCTTCCCCAGAGACGGGAGCCCCGCAGACCTCGGGCAACAACATAGAGCAATACATCCACGACCTGGACAGCAACTCTTTTGAACTGGACCTCCAGTTCTCGGAGGAAGAGAAACTATTACTGTTGGCCAAGCAAGCTGGCGGAAATCCCTGGTAAGCAGTTTCCATGCCCCTTTTCCCCAAGGAGGATGCTCTGGAAGTTTTCTCTTGGATCCTCCAAACCCTTTTGGTGGTGGGTGGACAATGGAAACGGTCAGCTTGCCTGCTGCTGCTATGAAGCCTTCCCAGGACCTCTGAGCGGCCTAGGGAAAGTAGCGCCTGGCTGGCAGCAGCCACGAGGTGTCCTTCGGCAGAGGGGTCCACTCTTCCCAAGAAGGCTCCCAGGATACTTCTCACTCTTGACAGCCTCTGCCTACACTTGTTGGTCACTGGCACTCGGCAGGCTGAGTGGAGATTTTGGACGGTTAAGTTCTGGGCAAGGGCCCTTGGGGCCGGCTGGCTTTCTGAGTCCTTCAGAATAGGCGCCTGCTTCTTTCCAGTAGAATTGTCGCCATCGCGGTTGTTGAGGTGGAGCACTGTGTGCCCACTCCTTAACCGTGGACTTGGTGAGGTGCCTGCTGTTGCTGTGCCTCTTCCTTTTTCCTGGGTCTCCAAAGGGTTGCCCTCTACCTGGGGTAGGGGGTGGGGGAGCATTGATGCTGGTTAATTGAAATAACATGTTGTGATGTTTTCTCCTCAGGCATCAGTTTGTAGAAAATAATTTAATACTGAAAATGGGGCCAGTAGACAAGAGGAAGGTAAGTTGCTTGGCTGGAGAAGGGTCTCTGTGCTTTTCAGGTATGGGAGTCAAAGCTCTTAGGCCTCTTCCTGTGCCTCTAGAAGGAGCCGGGTCTAGTGCCAGGGAACCCAAACAATAAGAAACATGGCCGTACTTTGGAACCTCTCTTTTTAAGAACAATGCCAGGTGGACTCTCTAATCAGGAAGTTTTTTATTAGGAGGCGAAGCACTTCCACCCACTCAAGGGAGGGGTGTGTGGAGGATGAGAACCAAGCAAGACCCCATGGAAATGATAAACCTTCCTGCTTAGATCATCTGGCTAGGCCACACGGCCACCTTGTCACTGTAGCAACCAGGCAGTTTGGGGGAATCTATCTGTAATTTGCCTTATGCTAATGGATCCTTAGTGTGCCTTTGGCTTCCACCCTCACTTGCTCCATTCCTTTCATCGCCTCCCCTCGCCCTGCTTTTCTCTGCCATAGTCGACTTTGGAGCCTCTCTCTCTTTTTGCTTTAAGTGCACATATGGAGGTTTCCCAGTAACCATAGCTGCCTCTGTGGTGTATAAGGCATTAAGATATGAAACAGGAACAATGTAACTAGCCAGGCACCTGAATGAAAGGTGTAACCCCTGCCCTAAATGTGCACCCATTCCTAAGTTCATAGTGAATCCAGAGACATAAAAACGGGAGCTGGGGCCTGCTCAGGGGATGTCTGTTGTGGACACAAATGTTGGCACACACCGCCATCCCTGGTGATGGTCTGGGAAGAAGAACTTGTCTTGGTTCTTGCTTTGAATCCAGAGCCTTTTACCTTTTAGCTCTGCTCCAGGTGCCAAATGCTTCTCTTTCGCAGGGGCTGTTTGCTCGCCGGCGCCAACTGCTGCTTACTGAAGGCCCTCACTTGTATTACGTGGATCCTGTCAACAAAGTTCTGAAAGGGGAGATCCCGTGGTCTCTGGAACTCCGCCCAGAAGCCAAGAACTTCAAGACCTTTTTTGTTCACACAGTAAGTAACGCCTCCGGTCAGTTCACCTGATGTTTTGGGCTTGTCTCTCTTCCTTGAGATATGCTGCCGGGGTGCTTGGACATCTGGTCCAGAAACTACTGCAGCAGCAGCAGCAGCAGCAGCAGCAGCTCCCTAGCAATCATTCCCACAGCCAGGGCCAGCCTGTATGTTGCCTTGGTTCACAGGCCTATGCCTGCCCAGTGAGGTAGCCCAAAGCATTTTGCCCATTTTGGCCACTCAGGGTGTGCCAGGCATTTGGGGCCGGAGGAGGAGGTGGTGGTGGTGATGGTGGAAGGGCCCCAAGGCTTGTCCAGAAGCCAGCCCAGCTCCAGGGTAGGCCTGCCTGCAAGCTCTGGCTGAGTCGTAGTCTTGCCCACGGCATCTTGCCCACTTGGGCTGGCGTGAAGAGGCCAATGAGAATTTGTCTCCTTAAAGCCCAACAGGACGTACTACCTGATGGACCCAAGCGGGAACGCTCACAAATGGTGCAAGAAAATCCAAGAGGTTTGGCGACACAGATACCATCCAAGTGCTACAAAATGAGGCCACTGCCCCCCAACACCCTGCCTCTATCCTTGCTGCCAGAGCGCCTCCACATGTTCCCAGCCCCCGGACTCGTCCTTGCCCAACGAACATCCACCTCCAGGGCCAAAACTCTCTTCCTTTTCTGAGGAAACCAATGGAATTCAGGGTTGCTTTGCTGCTTCTGTGCTTCTCTCGAGTCTCTCCCCCCACCCCAACTCCTTCCCCCATTCAGACGCAGACAGACAGACAGACAGACAGACACACACACACACACACACACACATCCATTCTCTGCTCCTGTGAGCGACTCCCTTGGCTTCTGCTGCAAACTTGTGGACTTCCTGTTGTTGGCTCAGCAAAGCCATCTCACATGCACAACAGGTCAGACCATGTGGGGGCTGGATCGTGACTGTGGTGTCCTAATTGATGATGCATCTGTGTTTTGTCGGGGAGCTTTGAAATGTCTCCACGTGAGAGGTTGCCAGTGTTGCCGCTGCCACCCTTCCCCTTCCCTTCTTTTCTAATGGGTTTGTTGGTATTCCAGCACTCAGTGTTGCTCTGGGCCAATGGGGGCCCTTGTGGACATCTCCAGGCCATGTCCACTTGCAGGAGATGCGCCACTGAGGATGGTACTTTTTAAGAGCCTTGTGTCTTGCAGATACACTCCTACGCAGGTAGTCAGAGGGGAAAAGTTAAACACAAGTGAAATCCTGACATTCTACTTTCTTAAAATTTTAAACATGGAATTTTAATTTGATGCATTTACATGATTGAGGAGCATTAAGATTACCAGCATGCTTTTAACTTATTACTAACTAAGAGATTAACTAGTTAGTACAAAACTATATTGGTGTAACAAATAGACTTTTCATCTTGGGGGAACATGCCGCTCTCTTTCCAAGGCGTGTGTCACAGGCAGGGCAGGGCAGGGCAGTGCAGGGCAGGGCAGGGCAGGTGGCTGGCCTGAGGAGGTGCCAGGGGGCGGGGGAGGCCAAGCGATGGAAAAGCTGTTGTACAACTGATGACTTGATTTGTTGTCTCTTTGTATAAATGAGGTGTACAAATATTCCTGTATTGTTCATTGGCCAAGCGTCATATCTTTTAGCAACTTTGAAAATATTTTACATGATTTAAATATATTTAAGCCCCTCCACTAATCAGACTAATTGTTGTCTTTATGTAAAAATGTTGATACAGAGGAGGGGGGAATTGTATGGTACTATCTATCAAATGTTTCATATCTTGTTTTGTTTTTGTTTTTTGTTTGGTTTGATTTGTCCCCCAATTAAACTGTCATGGTCAAACTTCTTGTAACGCATGAAAGATTTTGCTTTCTCAGCAAAAGGTTTGCATTTCAGTTGTGATGGAAATCCATTATTAAGTGGTCCGAACCTTTGGGGGCGCAGTTTCTTACTGGCACATGCTGCTCTTATGCACTTCTTCCTTGTAATAATATGCTTTGTGTAAGAATTTGGAGCAAGAAAAGTTACTGTTTATTTATTTACATTTTGTTTATTTTATTTAAAATGTTTTACTCCACCTTTTCCTTAAAAAGAACCCAAGGTAGCTTACAACATTAAAAGGTAACATTTTCAAGCTAAAAGCTGAGTATACAATTTCTAGAAAGGATCAGATACCATTCTGAGAAAAGGTAAACAAAAGCAATATTAAAAATACATTCCAAGTAAGGCTTGACAGTGGACAGTGCAGGTCCCTGGTTCAGGGGGGTCTCTCCACGCTGGAGGGGGGGGGGCAAGTGACCACAACTGTCAATCTCTTGCAAAGCGGCCCTCCTTTTGGGAGGCCTCTGGCAGGCTGGGCCACCGCCTTGCAGGCGAGTTCCTGGAGCCCAGACCCCGAAGCTAGTGTTTCTGGGCTGACTGCTGTGGTCACTTTGCCACCCCCCCGCCCTCAACCCCCCGCTTGGAGAGGAGGCCACCAGGGACCAGGGACCTCCGCCAGGCCCAGCCCTCCACCGCCCGGCTTCCTCGGTTGGAGCGCCCTCCTTCCCGGCTGCCGCCAGCCTTGGCCAGCGCCCTGCTGCCGTGTGCGATGCGTGCCTAGGTGAGGCAGGACTACAACTCCCACCATCCCCCTGGGCGCAAGAGGGTTCTGGCAGCTGCCGCCCAAAGATCCAGCCCTTCTCTTCCCCACCCACACCCCCAATCCACGCACGCACGCACGCACGCACGCACGGAGGGAGGGAGGGAGGGAGGGTCCTCCTGGGGGCGTGGCCTGCCTCTCACGGCCACCCGCTCCGGAGCCCCAAGGGACGGCTGGCCCCGCCCTTCCTCCCTGCCCCGGAAGGCGTATTGCCGCGCATGCGCACCGGCGGGAGGGGCGCCTTTCCTGGACGGACTTTCCGGCGCGCATTCGGGATGGCGGCGGAGGGCTCCTGCGAGCTGCCGGCTGTCCCTCCGGCGGGGTTCGGCCTGGGCGGGGCTCCCCCTCCCGCCGCCGCGCCTTCCTCCTCCTCCTCCTCCTCCTCCTCCTCTTGCCGCCGCTGCAGCTCCAGCTCGTCCTCCTCCTCCTCCTCCTCGTCGTGCGGTGGCTTCGCGCCGGTCCCGCCAGGCCCCCCTTCCCCCGCCGCCGCCGCCGCCGCCGCCTCCTCCTCGTCGTCCTCTTGCTCCTCGTCCTCGTCGTCGTCCTGGGCGGCCGTTCCCCCGGGCGGGGTCCCGGGCAAATGGGTGCGGCTGAACGTGGGCGGCACCTGCTTCCTCACCACCCGGCAGACCCTCTGCAGGGACCCCAAGAGCTTCCTCTTCCGCCTCTGCCAGGCCGACCCGGACCTCGACTCCGACAAGGTCAGCCGCCACCACCACCACCCCTTCGGGGCGCGGGAGCCCTCCAATCCCCCTCCCCGGCGAGAGGGCTTTGCCTCCCGGGGAAGCCGGGGGGGGCTGTGTGTGGGGGGGGAGAAATCGGCCTTCCATCCATCGAGGGGCCAAGAGACGCGCGGCTGGGGAGCAGCATCGCCAGACGCGGAACGTAGGAAGTTAGCGGGGAAAGAGAAGAAACGTGCCTCCTGCCTGCCTGCCTGCCTTCCAAGCTGCCGCGTCGCGCTGACTTGGTCCAAGAGCCACCCTGGCCTTGGAAACTCAGGGACGTTTTGTTTTGGGCTCTCCCCCACCCCTCATAAACCCATGTATATCCCTGCCATGTTAAGCCAATGGCAGCAGTTGCAAAGGTTTATGATCCGATGCATTTATTAACCCTAACCCTTGAGCCTGTGATGGAGGCCTTCATTTAATGTGGTGTCATGATTGTTACACGTTCGCACACACTTGATCCCAGAGGGGACCCAGCTGGCAGATAGCTGCTCTCTTCTCCAAGGGGTTCAGGTGAGCTGTGCCAGCTTGCCCTTTGGTTCCTGAGAAGCGCCTGAGCCCTCGCCTGGTCCCTTGAGAGAACAAGCTTGAACCTGCCAGGTTGTTTATTCTGGGTCACATGACACACTGTGACTTGTTTTCTTGATGTTGTTAACTTTTCTGATGCTTACTCTGGGATGGACGTAGCACATCTCTTCCCATCTTGCATGGGAGGTATGAAGGATACAGCCTGTTCTTGCCCTGAATGCTCCAGAGGAGGTCTCCCCAAGCAGAGGGAATCCTTTCCAGGCATTTCAGAAGCTTCCTTTTTTCTCATCAGGAAGAATTCTTACTCAGTTGGTCTTGCAGTACACTAACACATTCCTTCTTACTGCCACATTTTATAACTTTTATAATCCTTTTGGGGGAACTGGTTGGCGAGAAGTATACAGTATACCACTTTATATCTCAAATTGTCCCATAGGTGGCAGCTACTAGTTAAAGGCAAAGGTTCCCCTCACACAAGCGTGCTAGTCGTGTCCGGCTCTAGGGGCAGCGCTCATCTCCATTTTTAAGCCAAAGAGCCAGTGTTGTGCAGGTCTGTAGCCATGTGGCTGGCATGGCTGAACACATTTCTGCACACGGAACACTGTTTACCTTCCCACTTTTTGCGGTGGTACCTATTTATCTACTTGCATTTACATGCTTTCAAATTTCTAGGTTGGCAGGAGCTGGGGTTAACAGGAGGAGCTCACTCTGCTGCATGGTTCCTGGGATTTGAACTGGCAAGCTGCTGACTTTGCAGCTGACAGTTTCAGTGGACTAACCCGCTGAGCCAGTGCCACCACGCCCCGTTGGCAGGAATATGGCAGAAGACACTGACTTCTCCACAACCCCCGTGCACTTCAGAGTGCTAGGCTAGAAGTGCCTTGAGAGGTTTTCACACTGAATCAATGTCATGTTGATTTTATGGTCTGTAATGCATTCAAAGAATATAATAGTGGAATAATGTGATAAGATATTATCTAAATTAATGAAATACTGTATGTATTTTACATTTGAAGGATGAAACAGGTGCCTACTTAATAGACAGAGATCCGACTTACTTTGGACCAGTGCTGAATTATCTCCGGCATGGAAAACTGGTCATTAACAAAGACCTTGCAGAGGAAGGTATGCTTGCTTTTAAAGAAAGTGGTTCTGCTACTTATTTGTAGTTCTGATACCTGTGAAATTGCAGTTTTAAAAATAAAACCTTTTGGGAGGAGGCCTGGATTGGCTTTTCTTTTTCTAACATAAATTTGGATGCAAAACAATCAAGTGCAGCCAGGCTACTTTGAAGCCCTGCCCTGAAGCTTCCGATGGCACCCAAATATGGATTTTCTTCACTTGGAACTTGCATCTGCATTTACTGTATGTAGGTATGAACGTACTGCCACACTAGTACATTATTGAAACACTTGGCGCTGGCACTTATAGAACTGCTGTGGAGTCTCCTCTTTGGTAGTGTTTCACGGTTGGTTTCTGCATTGTATACTGAGCACTTTCACGTTGACAGAGGAAGCCCTTAGGTCTAGCTTCCTCTTCCTCTTTTGGCCCAGCAGAAGAGAGTTGGAGCACTTGACTAGTGAGGCTACAAGACAGTGCAACAAATTATCCTGGGTTCTGGATCTCCTCCGGGTGCCTTGCTGGTGAGAAAACTTTGGAAGGAAATTTTCAGTGGCCATCTTTGTTTTCCTCTCCCATCAGGTGTACTGGAAGAGGCTGAATTCTACAACATTACATCCTTAATAAAACTTGTGAAGGACAAAATAAGGGAAAGAGACTGCAAAACCTCACAGGTGGGACCTTCTTCCCCCCCCAAAGTTCTCCTTTATGTTTGCCACAGGCAGTGAGCCCACAGAGCTTCACTGTTGCCTCGTAGTAGCAGTCAAAGTCAGGGACTATTTACTTCTGAGTTTCACCTGAAACCCTGTCTCCCGTGCACAGACAAATGAAGCTCCAGTGCAGCAAAGATAAAAATTAGAGGGAACTTCAGCCACAGGCCCTGTCACTTGTTTCACAGCCAGAGGAAGGGAAGTTCCTGGTGGAGCTGTTTCAGGAGAAGTTGCATTTTGTGAATGAAGGAGGATTGATTATCCAGACCTCATCCGGTCAACTTCATGACAGAGTGAGGACTTGAACCTAAGTCTCAAGTCAGGAGTTTAATCCTGCCCCATGTCAGTCTGGCCAGCCAGCTACAGATATGTCTGTTGCACAGTTGGGGAACAATGCTGCAGTGCTTGAGGTTTGTGGTGGACAACAATATACAACTTTGTCATAGGAATTGACACTGCCAACGTATTTTTGCTGCTGCCTTACTTCAAAACCTGAGCCTAGTTTTTGGAAGGACAAAGATGTTGGTGTGTGGTTTTTGGAACAGATTAAACTCTTGAGTAACTTCTAGTTCCTTGCCTCCTGCTAGACTTGCATGTTTATTCTTTTCCACAGGTGCCAGTCAAGCACGTTTACCGGGTGCTACAGTGCCAGGAAGAGGAACTCACCCAGATGGTCTCCACAATGTCGGATGGATGGAAATTTGAGCAGGTGAGGTGTGAAGCTCAGTCGCTGGTGAGGGGGTGAGAGTTGCACAAAGATGTTGTTTGTGGGTGTCATGGCCCACCCTGGATGTTTATTCCTTGCATATGTTTTGTCCTGGCTGCCCAGATTATTTTTAAAGTGCTGAGGTTGCTTCCCATCTCAGCCCCCCCCCGCCCGCCGCCCAGCTCTTTGGTTCTCATTCTTCCCATCAAGGCACATCTTCCAAGGCCCAGACTTCCATTCCCCTCATTTTGTTCTTTGTGGGTAGTTGACAGCTCCTGCTGCAAATAGCAGGGTAGGCATCTGGGAACCAGCAGCGGTGTCTCAGCAAGTTATGATAAGAGCTGTTAGCAGCTCAGAGTGCTCATGGGTGGATCCTGATAAGCTGTGCTGGAGGGGTCAGGAACACCCACCCACCCACCCACCCCAGGATTGCTACTGCACGAAGCCTTTTCTTTCTGGTTACAGCTAGTCAGCATTGGATCCTCCTATAACTATGGGAATGAAGACCAGGCTGAATTTCTGTGTGTTGTCTCCAAGGAACTGCACAATACTCCTTATGGCACTGCCAGTGAGACCAGCGAGAAAGCAAAGGTGGGTTTCTTTGATGAGAACGTACAGGCCAAGGCACAGGTAGGCACTTTGCTGCCATCACGGGGGCTTTGTGAGCTGCTTTGCAGGAATCAGCTTGCCCGGAGGATTTCTGTCTGTGCTGCTTTGTGAGATACCACAGGGCTCCACACACGTTGTTTGTGAAGTGATTATGACATTTATGACTGTATTAGGGTCTATTGTTATCTCATCAAATGGTAGAAGAATGTCAGAGAACATGACACCAAATGCATTAATCTTTGTCTAACTTCATACCTCACCTTGCCTCTTCCTTTGGCCTTTGGCTTTTTAAAGAGGCTGCAGGTAGCAGGTGGACATTTTTGAAAGTGCAGAGGGAACACTTCAGCTTTGCTCTGTTTACCAAATGTCTTCGGTGACGCTCAGATGAAGCACTTCAAGTCTTCGTTAGAGCTTCCAACAAATAGATTTGTTGTGAAACTCTATAGAATTCTGGTAATCTTGCAGTGGAACAATTAGAAGCCAAGATTGAGTGCTTATGTGTGCTGACCCTCTTGTGTGGGGCTCTGGAGAGAAGTGTTGAAGCCACTGCTTGTGTCAGAAGCCAAAGTACGTTCAGGAGCCTAGATATTGTACTTGTGTTTCCAGACCTCTGGCATACAAGGTGGCCTCTAAAGGCCCTTGCAGAAGTGACTGCTCTTCAGCTCCCACCCCACAGAGCAGTCATGGTGGAAAGGAAGAGCTTGGAGCTAGGTTGGGTGCTTACTTAGCACATGGAAGGAGAGCCCCCCCTACTGGCCATGAGAGAACAGTATGGGACAAAGGGGTTAAGCTGGAAACATGTATTTATGCATGTTCCTTGTGGTTACCTGCTTTAAAGTACAGCTTTGAAACATAGGATTTTCTTTTTATGCTTTTGTAAAAGAGCCAAAGTCCTAATAGCTTATTAAAAATTCATGTGCGTTCACAAAGAGAAAACAGGGTGTGTGAGTGACTGGGTGAGAGTGGTGAATGGAACCAATGGAGAAGGCAGGCAGGCAGAATTATTCAGACAGTGCCCTAAGGGAGCCTTCTAGAGCTTCTTAATCTGTATTTCCAGGCCATCTTGGACAAACACTAGGTTGTCTTTATCTTAGACCCACCCCACCCCACCCCGTCTTCTGGAGCAGGAGCATCATCAGTTTTCCCATGTTGCAAAGCTAGTAATTTTCAGCTACTATGGACCCAAAACAGTTGAAAATGCTTCAGAAAGTATGCCACCATTTGAGGAACGTTTCAGGTGGATACCGCCCTGCCTCAGTCCTGTAACTTTGCAAGACTGTTGTTTGCAGTTTCCGTAGTTCTTCTTGGGAACAGGGATGCTCCTCCTGCCTCTGTTGTTCTGTACGCTTCTTACAAGCCTGTTTACCCTCTGTGTGCCTCTGCTGGCCTCTCCACTCCTCTTTGTGGCTCTCTTAGTGACTAGACTGCTGTGGTTGAGTCATCTTCTGAGACCAGCTGCTGGCAGCCCCCTCCCCTCCGTGCAGTGGCTCTCCTTGTATGCAGATGCTTTGAATATGGTGCTTTGGTGTCCTCTTATGCAGCTCCTCTCATGTTTCCTCCTGTAGCCAGATCCAGGTCATGCTTTGCAAGCTTGAGTCCAGTTCTCTCTGTCAGTTAGACTGCAAGGGCGTTCCTTGCTTTACGCCGCTGTTGGAGGCAAGGAGCTTCTCCTTCAGAAGTAACTGGGCAGAAGCCATAAGGCCCCTCCCACCTCCCTCTGATGCCAAGTGGCTCGTGGAAACATGTGTGCTGATTTGGCTTGACTCAAATTTCACTTTTTCTTTTCCTTTCCTTCCCTTTCTTTACAACTTGCTGCATGAAACTCAGAGTGAAGACGAGGAGACGGATTGCGATATGAATGACTCAGATTAAGTGTGAATGCAATGGTGAGCACTAGGAACACACCCACCTGCTTCCTTTGTCTCTCTCCCAGTGGTGCATCTTGTTTCTGTGTCTGTAGCTGCCTGCCTTATCCCTCGTGCTGGGACGGTGCTGGAGCGCACTCTTAGATGGGTCACTAGAGCACCGAGATGTCTAGTTGCGTCTTGGCTCCTGTAGTTTCTGCTGTGATGGGCTTTCTTCAGAGGAAATGTGGTTTGTGTTGAATTTCAGAGCGAGAAGAGTCCAGTCTCAGTTGGGGACTATTTGGAAACAATTTAATCCAGAGGATATTTGCTGTTGCCCTTTTTGAACGTCAGGAACCTTTGGAGTCTGTCAGAACACTTAGAAGAAGAAATCTCTGGGATAAGGGATGGCATGTGTTGTGACCACCACTTAAAGGTGATGGATTGGACATATTTCATGCCATGTAGCAGATCTTGCTTTTGAATTGTATTTAATGCTTTAATTCAGCAAGAGAAGAAATTCTGCTTTTGGTCTAGATCCGTGTTCTGCCTCCTTCTGCTGTCCTAAAGGGAGTTTTGGAAACCAGTCTAGGTTCCTGCCAACCTAGGCTGTCTGCTCAGAAGGCATTGTGGCTCTTTGAAGCTGTTTCACACTGGCCTGCACTTCCTGAGCTCCCATTGGTGGGAGAGGGTGGCCTCCACTCTTACTGAAGCCTTCATCAGCAGCTCCCTGATTCTGGCATGGACTAAGCAAATGGCAACTGTAGGTAGCTTCTGTTTCCACCAGTTGGATGGCACAAGGCAGGGGCAGAGGCTTCAGGCAGCTAGAATTAGGAGGGTGCCGTGTGCACGTGAGGCAAGACTGGAGCGCAAGGGAATCTCGCAGATAGCATGGGTGTGCTTGCGCCTGGTTTCTGTGGGAGGGGAGGGCCCAGAGGTGGACTTTTTGGCAGATGAGGGCCACTGGGGTCTTTGTGGCGGCAGCAGGTCTGTCACTTCTGCTGAGCCTCCTCTTTCCAATCACAAAGAATGAAGGCCATGTGACATTGTCCATGCCCCCTCTGTCCTCAGTCATGGGAAGGCAGCTCGGAGTGTCAGCAGTTTACCAGGGCAGGGACAATGGCGTTCTCAATATCAGAACTGGTTTGTTAGAGACAGCAGAGTGAGCAAATAACAGGAAAGATTGCTGGGGAGTGTCAGAAAAGGAAGCAAGAAACACAGCCCTTTGGGCTGGATGAGGAAAGGCAAGAAGGCTCTGCCGCAGGGTCCTCCCGTAGGCGAGAAGAGGGCTGACCCCTCTTGTGCCACCCAAGGCCTCCCTGGAGAGGGCTTGAACTAGGTCACCGTAGGCTCTGTTTGTGTCTGGCTCCCTTGCCCTACTTTCTCTCCTCTTCTTACCAGCTCTGTTGGTTTCTAGAGACACAGTGGGCAGGGAGCTTACTGCTGCCTTCTGGTTCTCTTGACTTGGCATCATCTAGTGGTAGTCTTGGCTTTGCCCAGCAAGTGGGACCTCCTGCAGAGTCCAGCCATCAGTTGACATTTAATAATATGAGGCTTTTACAATGAGCTTTCTTTTTTGTGTATATTGAGTATTCTCCAAAACACGTGGGCCTGAAATACAAAACACAGGTGCCCCCCAGGCTCCCATTTCAAAATAGAATCTACCAGGTGAGTCCCAGAGATAATCAACTTTGAGAGGATTGTGTGGGCTCCCTGGAACCTGCTAGGAGTTCCATAGATGGGCCCCTAAGTCCTTTCTCTTCACCCAGAAAATATTACGCCACAAATTAACAGGACCCCTTGGAATTCTCCAACAGGAGTACTGAGCACTTGGTCTAGAAAGGCTTCTTCTCAGCAAACCTGTTGTCCTCATCATAACACTCTGCTGTTATGTCGTGGCTCTGAAGTAGTGCTGTATCTTGACACTTGTAAGAAAGCACCTGATGATATACCTTCTGATGATGTACCTGTCTGGCTCTGGGGTTTTGATCCTGATTTAAATTAGCTGTCCTGGGTTCAAAATCCCTTCTCTTATTGTGCATGTTCCGGTTCCAGGCTGAATAGAAGTCCCCTTTGAGAAGACAACAGAAAGGAACAAGCTCTTGAGTACTTCTGACTTCTCATCACCAGCTGTTCACTTCTAGTCATTTGCTTTCTTTATCTGTGCCCTGAGCAGGATGGATAAAAATTAGTGATATTTAAAAATTCCAGCTGGTTTAAATTGTGATATATATATTTTAGAGAAATTTCTGATTTAATTTAAATTGTCCAAAACAAACAAACAAAAAACCAATTTTCAGATTTAACTCGTGCTTTAAATCAGTTGGATCTACATCAAATGTGCTCTGGCCTTGACCCTTTCACAGAAAGCAGTGATGGGAATGCCGCTTGCACACGCACACACCCCAACCTTCCCTTTAGAGCCCCATTGTGGTCTTTGGAGATGCACCCCAAGTTTCCTCCAGCTTCACACCTTTCTTATCTGTGGGTTCTCTGGGGAGCCCTGGGGCTGTTTGGTTTGTTGCTTCAGCTCTTGGACACCCATTGCAGAAAGGCCACCAAGACACCAGGAGATGACTGGCCTCATCTCCCTAAGAAGGTAGGCTCCAACTGCCACCACCACTCTGGTGCTGCTGCTGCTGCTGCTGTTCCTCCTCCTCTTCCTCAGGTCAAATTTCTCCCAGCCACATGGGCCTTAATATCTGCTGCCTTGTTCTCTGAGCAGGAGGATTAGAATGTCTCACCCACAGAGGAATAAAGTGGGCCTCCAAAAAAGGAGGAGTTTGTCTAGTGAGGCATATCCCCACCCTTCCTGCGGTGGTGGGAATTGGCATGGCGGTGTTTGGGACAGCTGCCAAGGACCATGCATCTCTCTGCTCACAGGGTACAGGGTTTTATGTTGGTGAATGAGAGAGCACTTGTGTGGCAAACAATATAGCATTTGTCACCCATCATGGGCTCTCCATCTGTCATCCGTGTTGCTTGTAAGAAACTCCAGGGGATCAGTACTTAAAAACTGGTTGCCCTGGGCCTTTGGCCTGTCTGGTTCTTGCAACCAAGCTGTTTATCTGCGGCAGCTGCTTGCTTAGTTGGTTGTGACAGGAACTGGTCCTGGCTAGTTCCCCACAGAATGTCATAGGAGTTTTATGTAGTGAGTTTTTAAGAAGGACTGGTGGATCACTTGTTAGCTTGCATTGGCTTTTGCTGACGCCCAGGGTAGTGTTGAGACAAAACAGAAGTGAACAAAGCCTGTCCAGGCTACGGGCCTTCCCAGGAGGATTTAGCTACCTATCATTTCTCACCATGTCCTTTGTTTCCAGATCTTGCAGGAGAGGGGATCACGGATGTAACTGGGCCTTGAATTAGGAGTCTGAAGACCTTCCTTTGAAACTGCCCCATGAAGTAGCTTGGCGCCACGAGAAAACCACATGTTCAGACACTTGCTGTTGACTTGGATTTTGAACCTTTCGAGGTGGTGCAGCTGGAGCAGGTTGCTTGGGATGCCTGCCTTTTCATCTGGAAAGAGGCCGCTGTGTGTGTTGGCTCTGGGGCCTGGTGGTGCCGATGGCCAGCCCACAGAAGTACTCGGACCCTGCTGGTGGTGGTTTCCCCACTGAAGAGGTCTCATGGTCTGTCCACTACTCTCTAGGTGAAACAGTTTGTGTTCTAATCACTGCAGGAAGTTCAAGGACAACCTACTTGGTGCTATGTACAAATTGCAGCCTGAGGGTTGGCCTCTCTCACTGGGTAGCCCCAGTTGGGGCTCTTGCGGAAGAAGGCTGTTGGAAACCATTGCCACGAGCCAAGGACCCAGAAAAGGACAGGTGTCTCTCCCTTGCTCTGCCCCCTCCTTGGAAAGAAACCTCCTTTTCTTTGCCCTGCATCTTGGGATGGGGTGGGGTGGAGCTCTTCCCTTCTGGTAACCTTGCTTTTGTGAGTGTTTACCATAAGATGTAGCTACACATTCAGAATGAAGATTTTTTAAAAATAAGATGACACAATGAATTGCCTTTCAGACACACAGATCCCAAGTTGCATTGTCTTTTTAAAATAATATTTGAAAGTATTGGTGCCCCTGTGAATTGTGAGACGGCTGAAAGAAGGTAGGCCTGGTGTTTAATTTTTAATGGGTGCTTTGTCCTGATGGCTTAGTGTGATGGTCTGTGTGCCCAAAGCAGAGGTCCTGGAGTTGCAGGTTAGAAATTCTGGTGGTTCTTTTAACAGATGTTTACAGTCATTTCTACATTCTTATCTATGCAGTTCTTTCTGGTGTTTTGACAAAGCACGGTTGAACGTGTGTCGTTTCATGAAAAGAAGTTTGTGATAAATATGAAGAAACAACTGGAGCTTTTTAGCGTACTTTTTAAATGAAACTTTTAGCATGTTCTTTGAATTAGATTTCAGAAGTCTGTCCTTCAGATCTCTCTGCTTTAGAGAGCCCATGCTTGTCTGAGACTTTTTAGCACTCTATTTCATTAAACAACTTACAAAAATTGTGTGTATACATTTCTTGACATATCTCGGGTGAGTAGTGGTCAGCACCCACAGCATTACTGGCCTGCTGGCACTCTTTGATTTGATAGTGCAAACCATCACTGCCCCCCCCCAAAAGCCCAGTGCCTAACAGCGGCAGAGTTGGGTAAAAGTCAGAAGCTGTGGCTGGGATGGGTTTTAATATCTTCCATGGTTTAGCTCCTTCTCACATGAAATGCTGTCTCTACCCCTGACATTTTCTTTATTTTTTATTTCCCTTTCTAGCCCCATTCATAGCTTGTTTGTTTCTGACACTTTGGAAGCAAAGTAAATTGCTTAGATAAGGAAGAGTATTTTAATTTGCATTACAAAATGTAAGTTTGTGAGTACAGAATTTAAATTTTGCAAAAATAAATCATTCCACTTATAGATGCAGGCAGGATTACCCTGATACAGTGCCTGGAGTTTCAACTGTGTTCCCACAGACAGCATGCAACATTTTGCCTGGCGCATAAACCATGACAGGCATGAACCAGATGCCCAAGGCTTTGTTCTGAAGATAATTGGCTAAATTTCTACAGCTTTAAAATGTGAGGTTTGTGACTGCAGAGATCTGCAGGATTACCTCTGAACTCTTGAGTTCCAGTGGCTCTAGCGATCTGGTGAAATTTTCAGTTGTCATCTGGGTGGATGCAGAACACAACACCTGCAAAGGAAGTGAAGAAAGGCAAGGCATCCTTTGGGCAGCAGCATCACCCTCCTCTCTTCCCAGGCGTGGCGGGGGAGGGAATCTTCTTTTCCCCCTTGGGGGCATAGAGGTTGCCTCCTCCTCCTCCACCACCTTGACGCCACGAGTTGTTCTTCCCATTCGGTCTTCCTAACCACGGGACAACCACACTGCGCGAGGGGTGGGATGGGGGGAAACCTTCCAGGGCGGCCTCTGGGCTACTCGCACGAGGTGCCTTCCCATGAGGATCGCCTGCCTGCCTGCAGTAGGCCGGGGGGGGGCGTGTCTGCCATTCTCCCCGGTGGGCCTACGACTCCGGCGGCGACCCGCTTGAGCACCGCGAGCCACGCCTGGAGCGGGCCCGTTTGGCCCTCGCTGGGCGACCCCCGTGGGCGCCCGCTTCTTCTTCCTCCTCCTCCTCCTCCTCTTCCTGGACCGGGGCCTGCCCGGGGAAAGGCGCCTCCGGGGCGGGAGGGAG
This sequence comes from Phrynocephalus forsythii, assembly GCA_029282475.1. Taxonomy (NCBI): domain Eukaryota; kingdom Metazoa; phylum Chordata; class Lepidosauria; order Squamata; family Agamidae; genus Phrynocephalus; species Phrynocephalus forsythii. Next base: position 69,072 of record JAPFRF010000021.1, on the reverse strand, counting down.
GAAGCCCCGAGGGGAGGGCGGCGGGCGCCCGTGACCCCAAACCCCCGGAAGTCGCGGGCGCGAGGAAGCAGCGAAAGGAAGCCGGACTCTCCTTCCGGCCTCAGGCACCAGGAGCTCAGGAGGAGAGGCGAGCGGGCCCGTTCCCATGGAGACGCCGGAAGGAAAGGCCGTCTCTCCCTCCCTCTTCCCCCCCCCACCCTCCGGGAGGTACCTGGCCCGCGGGGCCCTTCCAGCGGGCTGGGACCCGCTCCTCCTCCCGATTGGCCCCCCTCGCTGTCTTTCCAGAGGATGGGCGGGGCTTCTGCGGGGGCGGGGCATCTTTTCTCTGGGCCAGTCGGGTACGCTGTCCGTGGCAACCAGTCCCGCCCTCTTGCTCCTCCGCCGCCAGTCTCCCGAGGGGCGGGGCCACAGGGCGACCCGCGGTTCGAACGGCGGGCCTGGGCCCAGGGCGCAGGCAAGAACTGCGCAGGCGCTGTGGGGCGGACGGGTCGCGCCGAGGGACAGGCTGAGCCGACGAGCTCCGCTTCCTGCGAGCGAAAGTCCAGGCTTCAGACAAAAGGGGGAGGGAGGTGAGCGGGGAACATCCGGGTCATTCGCCTCCGCCGTCGCCTGAATCCGGGACACGCGCGGGTGCCGCCGCCGCCGCCGACCGTCGCCACCCGAGCCGCCACCACCAGCCGGTGAGGCCTTCGCGGGGAGGAGGAGGAGGAGGAGGGGTCTCGTTAGGGGGGGAGGGGAGGGGAGGGGGTCGCCCCCGCCGAGCAAGCCGAGGAGCAGCGGAGGGGGCGGCGGCGGCGGAGCGGAGCCGGTCGCCTCGGCTGTCAAGGTCAGGCCCGGCCCGGCCCGCCCGGCGGTTCTTCCTCCCTCCCTCGCCCTCGAGCGCCCCGGGCCTGGCGTCGCCGGAGCTGCAGGCGCACGCGCACTGGGCACCCCGGAGCCCTGACTCCCGCTGTGGGGGGAGGGGGGCTGGGAGGGAGGGAGGGAGGACCAGGGCGAGGGCCCCGTGCCCCCCCCCATCCACCCCTCCCCCTCCCCCCCCGCCCTGACGGCCCCGCTTCCTCCTCCTCCTCCTCCCCCCCCCCCGTAGAAGGACGCGCGGGCGAGGATGTCTGGGATCGCGCTGAGCCGCCTGGCGCAGGAGAGGAAGGCCTGGAGGAAGGACCACCCGTTCGTAAGTGCCGGAGGGCCCCCCCTTCCCCCTCCCCCTCCCGCCCAGCGGCCCCTCTTCTTGGGCCGGAGCCCCAGGAGGGCCGGGGAGGGCCCTGAAACCCAGGGCTTCCCGCCGATGAAGGCCCGGAAGAGCAGCCCTTTAAAGCCCCCCCCCGTTCTTGGGCCAACAAGTTACCCCGGGCGAGTGGGGGGGGGGTGGCCAGGAAGGAAGCGCAGGAGGTGGGCATCTTGTTCCGCTAACCTTTTAATTGTTCTAGGGTTTTGTAGCAGTACCAACAAAAAATCCTGATGGCACCATGAACCTCATGAATTGGGAATGTGCCATTCCAGGGAAGAAAGGGGTAAGGGACGACTGA
>JAPFRF010000021.1:0-67446 GCA_029282475.1 Phrynocephalus forsythii | reverse complement strand
CCTGACGCTCCGGCCGGGCGCTGGGCCCTGATCCGGGAACGCCGAATTCGGGTGCCTTTTTTTCCCGGTTCCCGGTCCGGGCGCTGTAATCAATCCGGGAAAAGCCGTGGAAGTCCGACGATTTTTCCCGACGCTCCCGGACGGGCGCCAGGTAATCAATCCGGGAAAGCCGTGGAAGTCCGGACGATTTTTTCCGACACTCCCGGTCGGGTGCCGGGCCTTGATCCTGAACGCCGCGCACCCGAAGCATTTTTCCGACGCCCAGGACCAGCGCGCCGCCCCGATCCGGAACGCCATGGAGTTCTGGACGATTTTTCCTGACGCTCCCGGCCGGGCGCCGGGCCCCATCCAGGAATGCCGGGAATTCGGACTCATTTTTTTCCCGACGCTCCCAGGACGGCACCGGGCCCCGATCCGGGAAGGCCACGGAAGTCCGACGATTTTTTCCGACGCCCCCGGTCGGGTGCCGGGCCCTGATCCTGGAACGCCATGAATTCTGACACATTTTTTCCTGACGCCCAGTGTCGGGCGCTGGGCCCCGATCCGGGAACGCCAAGAATTCCAGACACATTTTTTTTTCCCGACGCCTCGGCTGGCGCTGGGGCCCCGATCCGGGAACGCCGCAGAATTCCAGATGCATTTTTTCCCAGATGTTCCCGGCCGGGCGCTGGGGCCCCGATCCGGGAACGCCGTGGAATTCGACTCATTATTTCCCGACGTGCCCAGGCCGACCTCCAGGCCACGATCCCGAACACCGCGAATACAGGACGATTTTCCCCAACATTCCCGGGATGTCGCCGGGCTCCCGATCCTGGAACGCCGCGAATTCGACTCATTTTTTTCCCGACGTGCCCGGCCGGGCCCAGGGCCACGATCCCGAACACCGCGAATACAGGACGCATTTCCCCAACATTCCCGGTCTTCGCCGGGCACCGATCCTGAACGCCGCGAATTCGAAGCATTTTTTCCCGACGCGTCGGCCGGGCGTGGGGCCCCGATCCGGGAACGCCGGGAATTCTGGATGCATTTTTCCCGACGCCTCGGCTGGCGCTGGGCCCCGATCCGGGAACGCCGCGAATTCGGATGCATTTTTTCCCAATGTTCCTGGCCGGGCGCTAGTGGAACGCTGGAATTCGACTCATTTTTTTCCGACGCTTCCGGTTGGCCCCGGGCCCCGATCCGGGAACGCCGCAGAATTCGACTCATTTTTCCTAACGCCTCGGTCGGGCGCTGGGGGCCCCCATCCGGGAACGCCGGGAATTCCAGACTCATTTTTTCTCCCGACATTCCTGGGTAGGCGCGAGGCCCTGATCCGGGTACGCCGCGCACTCCGGGCGCCTTTTTTTCTCCCGATTCTCGGCTCGGCACCAGGGCTCCCGACTGGGAACGCCGTGAATTCCAGACTCATTTTTCCCGACATTCCCGGCCGGCGCCGGGCCCCCGATCCGGGAACGCCGCGAATTCTGGAAGCATTTTTTTCCGACGTGCCGGGCCGGGCGCTGTCACTGATCCGGGAACACAGCGAATTCGACTCTTTTTCCTGACGCTCCCGGCCGGGCGCTGCCCCGATCCGGGAACGCCGCGAATTCCGATGCCTTTTTCCCCTCGGTTCCCCGTCCGGGCGCTGTAATCAATCCAGGAAAGCCGTGGAAGTCCGACGATTTTTCCCGACGCCTTCGGACGGGCGCCAGGTAATCAATCCGGGAAAGCCGTGGAAGTCCGACGATTTTTTCCCGACGCTCCCAGGACGGCACCGGGCCCCGATCCGGGAAGGCCACGAAGTCCGACGATTTTTCCGACGCCCCCCGGTCGGGTGCCGGGCCCTGATCCTGGAACGCCGCGAATTCTGGACACATTTTTTCCTGACGCTCCAGTGTCGGGCGCTGGGCCCCGATCCGGGAACGCCGCAGAATTCCAGACACATTTTTTTCCCGACGCTCTCGGCTGGCGCCAGGGCCCCGATCCGGGAACGCCGCAGAATTCCAGATGCATTTTTTTCCCGATGTTCCTGGCCGGGTGCTGGGGCCCCGATCCGGGAACGCCGTGGAATTCGACTCATTTTTTCCCCGACGTGCCCAGGCCGGCTCCAGGGCCACGATCCCGAACACCGCGGAATACAGGACGATTTTCCCCAACATTCCCGGTTGTCGCCGGGCCCCGATCCTGGAACGCCGCGAATTCGACTCATTTTTTCCCGACGTGCCCGGCCGCTCCAGGGCCACGATCCCGAACACCGCGAATACAGGATGCATTTTCCCCCCAACATTCCCGGTCGCCGCCGCCCCGATCCTGGAACGCCGCGAATTCGAAGCATTTTTTTCCGACGCGTTCGGCCGGGCGCTGGGACCCGATCCGGGAACGCAGTGGAATTCTGATGCATTTTTCCCGACGCTCTCGGCTGGCGCCGGGCCCCGATCCGGGAAGGCCGCGAAGTCCGTGACGCATTTTTTCTGACGCTCCTGGGTCGGTGCCGGGCCCCGATCCGGGAACGCCGCGACATCCGACTCATTTTTCTAGATCCGGGAACGCCGGGAAGTCTGGACGCATTTTTCCCGACGCCCGGATGGCGCCGGGAGACCGCGAAGTTTGATGCATTTTTTTCCCGATGTTCCCGGAATGGCGCCAGGGCCCTGATCCGGGAAGGCCACGAAGTCCGATGCATTTTTTCGCTCGACGCTACTGGTCGGGCGCTGGGCCCCGATCCGGGAACGCCGCGACTTCCAGAAGCACTTTTTCCTGATGTTCCCGGCCAGCGCCGGCCCTAACTGGGAACGCCGCGAGTTCCGGATGAATTTTTCCCGACGCCTCGCTGGCCGCGCGCTGGCCCCGATCCGGGAACGCAGCGGAAACTGACTCATTTTTCCCGACGCTCCCAGGTCGGGCGCTGGGTCCCGATCCGGGAACGCCACGGAATTCGACACATTTTTTTCCCCGACGCCTCGGCCGGGCGCTGGGCCCCGATACGGAACGCCGCGAATTCGGACGCATTTTTTCCCAATGTTCCTGGCCGGGCGCTGGGGCCCCCATCCGGGAACGCCGTGGAATTCCGGACTCATTTTTTCCCGACGTTCCCGGGTTGGCCCCGTGCCCCGATGTGGGAACGCCGCAGAATTCCGGACTCATTTTTCCCAACGTTCCCGGGTCGGCGCTGGGGCCCCCATCCGGGAACGCCGTGGAATTCCAGACTCATTTTTTCTCCCGACATTCCTGGGTAGGCGCCGAGGCCCTGATCCGGGTACGCCGCGCAATTCCGGGCGCCTTTTTTCTCCCGTCATTCTCGGCTCGGCACCAGGGCCCCGACCCGGGAACGCCGTGGAATTCCAGACTCATTTTTCCCGACATTCCCGGGCCGGCGCCGGGCCCCCGATCCGGGAACGCCGCGGAATTCTGGAAGCATTTTTTCCCGACGTGCCCGGGCCGGCGCCGGTCACTGATCCGGGAACACAGCGGAATTCCGGACTCCTTTTTTCCTGACGCTCCCGCCGGGCGCTGGGCCCCGATCCGGGAACGCTGCGGAATTCGATGCCTTTTTCCTCGGTTCCCGTCCGGCGCTGGGTAATCAATCCAGGAAAGCCGTGGAAGTCCGACGATTTTTCCCGACGCTCCCGGACGGGCGCCAGGTAATCAATCCGGGAAAGCCGTGGAAGTCCGACGATTTTTCCGACACTCCCGGTCGGGTGCCGGGCCTTGATCCTGGAACGCCGCGCACTCCCGAAGCATTTTTTTCCTGACGCTCCAGGACCAGTGCCGCGGCCCCCGATCCGGGAACGCCATGGAGTTCTGGACGATTTTTTCCTGACGCTTCCGGCCGGGCGCTGGCCCGATCCAGGAATGCCGCGAATTCGGACGATTTTTTTCCCGATGTTTCCTGGCCGGGCGCTGGGCCCCTATCCGGGAACGCCGAGAATTCGACTCATTTTTTCCTGACGCTTCAGGACGGCACCGCCCCCGATCCGGGAAGGCCACGGAAGTCCGACGCATTTTTCCCGACGCCCCCCGGTCGGGTGCCGGGCCCTGATCCTGGAACGCCGCGGAATTCTGACACATTTTTTCCTGACGCTCCAGTGTCGGCGCCAGGGCCCCGATCCGGGAACGCCGCGAATTCCAGACACATTTTTTTCCCGACGTTCCCGGGCTGGCGCCAGGGCCCCGATCCGGGAACGCCGCAGAATTCCAGATGCATTTTTTCCCGATGTTCCCGGGCCGGCGCCGGGGCCCCGATCCGGGAACGCCGTGGAATTCCGGACTCATTTTTTCCCGACGTGCCCAGGCCGGCTCCAGGGCCACGATCCCGAACACCGCGAATACAGGACGATTTTCCCCAACATTCCCGGTTGTCGCCGGGCCCCGATCCTGGAACGCTATGAATTCGACTCATTTTTTTCCCGACGTGCCCGGCCGGGCTCCAGGGCCACGATCCCGAACACCGCGAATACAGGACGATTTCCCCAACATTCCCAGGTCGCCGCCGCCCCGATCCTGGAACGCCGCGGAATTCCGGAAGCATTTTTTCCCGACGTGCCTGGGCCGGCGCGGGGCCCCGATCCGGGAACGCAGTGGAATTCTGGATGCATTTTTCCCGACGCCCGGCTGGCGCTGGGCCCCGATCCGGGAAGGCCGCGAAGTCCGTGACGCATTTTTTTCTGACGCTCCTGGGTCGGGTGCCGGGCCCCGATCCGGGAACGCCGCGACATCCGACTCATTTTTCCCCGATCCGGGAACGCCGTGGAAGTCTGGACGCATTTTTTCCCCGCTGCTCCCGGATGGCGCCGAGACCGCGAAGTTCGATGCATTTTTTTCCGATGTTCCCGGAATGGCACCAGGGCCCTGATCCGGGAAGGCCACGGAAGTCCGGATGCATTTTTTCCCGACGCTACCGGTCGGGCGCTGGGCCCCGATCCGGGAACGCCGCGACTTCCAGAAGCACTTTTTCCTGATGTTCCCGGCCAGCGCTGGGCCCTAACTGGGAACGCCGCTGAGTTCCGGATGAATTTTTCCCGACGCCTCCGGCTGGCGCTGGCCCCGATCCGGGAACGCAGCGGAAACTGACTCATTTTTCCCGACGCTCCTAAGTCGGGCGCTGTCCCGATCCGGGAACGCCACGGAATTCGACACATTTTTTTCCCGACGCCTCGGCCGGGCGCTGGGCCCCGATACGGAACGCCGCAGAATTCGACTCATTTTTCCTAACGCCTCGGTCGGGCGCTGGGGCTCCCCATCCGGGAACGCCGTGGAATTCCAGACTCATTTTTCCCGACATTCCCGTCCGCGCTGGCCCCGATCCGGGAACGCCGCGAATTCGAAGCATTTTTTCCGACGCGCCCGGCCGGGCGCTGTCACTGATCCGGGAACACAGCGGAATTCGACTCTTTTTTCCTGACGCTCCGGCCGGGCGCTGGGCCCTGATCCGGGAACGCCGCGAATTCCGGGTGCCTTTTTCCCGGTTCCCGTCCGGGCGCTGGGTAATCAATCCGGGAAAGCCGTGGAAGTCCGACGCATTTTTCCCGACGCCCGGACGGGCGCCAGGTAATCAATCCGGGAAAGCCGTGGAAGTCCGACGATTTTTTTCCGACACTCCCGGTCGGGTGCCGGGCCTTGATCCTGGAACGCCGCACACCCGAAGCATTTTTTCCTGACGCCCAGGACCAGCGCCATGCCCCGATCCGGGAACGCCATGGAGTTCTGGACGATTTTTTCCTGACGCTCCCGGCCGGGCGCTGCCCCGATCCAGGAATGCCGCGAATTCGACTCATTTTTTCCCGACGTTCCCAGGACGGCACCGGGGCCCCGATCCGGGAAGGCCACGGAAGTCCGACGATTTTTTCCGACGCCCCGGTCGGGTGCCGGGCCCTGATCCTGGAACGCCGCGAATTCTGGACACATTTTTCCTGACGCCCAGTGTCGGGCGCTGGGCCCCGATCCGGGAACGCCGCGAATTCCAGACACATTTTTTTCCCGACGTTCCCGGGCTGGCGCCAGGGCCCCGATCCGGGAACGCCGCAGAATTCCAGATGCATTTTTTCCCGATGTTCCCGGGCCGGCGCTGGGGCCCCGATCCGGGAACGCCGTGGAATTCCGGACTCATTATTTCCCGACGTGCCCAGGCCGGGCCCAGGGCCACGATCCCGAACACCGCGAATACAGGACGATTTCCCCAACATTCCCGGGTCGCCGCCCCCCCGATCCTGGAACGCCGCGAATTCGACTCATTTTTTCCCGACGTGTCCGGCCGCCCAGGGCCACGATCCCGAACACCGCGAATACAGGACGATTTCCCCCAACATTCCCGGTCGCCGCCGGGCACCGATCCTGGAACGCCGCGAATTCGAAGCATTTTTTTCCGACGTGCCCGGCCGGGCGTGGGGCCCCCGATCCGGGAACGCAGGGAATTCTGGATGCATTTTTCCCGACGCCTCGGCTGGCGCTGGGCCCCGATCCGGGAAGGCCGCGAAGTCCGGACGCATTTTTTCTGACGCTCCTGGGTCGGGCGCCGGGCCCCGATCCGGGAACGCCGCGGACATCCGACTCATTTTTCCCCGATCCGGGAACGCCGGGAAGTCTGAACGCATTTTTTCCCGACGCCTCCCGGATGGCGCCGGAGACCGCGAAGTTCGGATGCATTTTTTCCCGATGTTCCCGGAATGGCGCCAGGGCCCTGATCCGGGAAGGCCACGGAAGTCCGTATGCATTTTTTTCTCGACGCACTGGTCGGGCGCTGGGCCCCGATCCGGGAACGCCGCGACTTCCAGAAGCACTTTTTCCTGATGTTCCCGGCCAGCGCCGGGCCCTAACTCCGGGAACGCCGCGAGTTCCGGACGCATTTTTCCCGACGCCTTCCGGCCGGGCGCGCGGCCCCCATCCGGGAACGCAGCGGAAACTGACTCATTTTTCCCGACGCTCCCAGGTCGGGCGCTGGGTCCCGATCCGGGAACGCCACGGAATTCGACACATTTTTTTCCCGAGATGTTCCCGGCCGGGCGCTGGGCCCCGATACGGAACGCCGCGAATTCGGATGCATTTTTTCCCAATGTTCCTGGCCGGGCGCTGGGGCTCCCCATCCGGGAACGCCGGAATTCGACTCATTTTTTCCCGACGCTCCCGGTTGGCCCCGGGCCCCGATCCGGGACGCCGCAGAATTCGACTCATTTTTCCTAACGCTCCCGGTCGGGCGCTGGGGCCCCGATCCGGGACGCCGCGCAATTCGGGCGCTTTTTTCTCCCGACATTCTCGGCTCGGGCGCTAGGGCCCCGACTCCGGGAACGCCGCACACCCCGATGCCTTTTTTTTCCCGACGCCTCGGATCGGGCCCCGGCGCCGACCCGGGAACACCGCGCACTTGACGCCTTTTTCTCTGACGCTCCCAGCTCGGCGCCGGGCCCCGATCCCGAACGCCGGGAATTCCGGACGATTTTTTTCCCAATATTCCCGGGCGGCACCGCCCCGATCGGGAACGCCGCGAATTCGACACATTTTTTTTCCCGACATTCCCGGTCTGTGCCGGGCACCGATCCGGTATGCCGTGGAATTCGGATGCATTTTTTCCCCACATTCCCGGTCGGGCGCTGGCCCCGACCCGAACGCTGTGCAATTCCGCACGATTTTTCCGACGCTCGCGGCTCGCACCGGGCCCCGACCCGGAACGCCGCGCAATTCAGGACGATTATTTTCCGGATGTTCCTGCTCGACGCCGGGCCCCGTCCGGGAACGCCTCACACCTCCGATGCCTTTTTTTCTGACGCTTCCTGCTCGGGTGCCGGGCCCCGACTCCGGGAACGCCGTGGAATTCCGGACAAATTCTTTTCTACATTCGCGGCTCGGGCGCTGGGGCCCCGATCCGGGAACGCCCGCAATTCCGGACGATTTTTTTCCGGGTTCCTGGCTCGGCACCGGGCCCCAACCCGAACGCCGCACCCGATGCATTTTTTTCCGACGCCCGCTGGCTCGGCGCTGGGCCCCACCCGGTAACGCCGCGCACCCCGGACGACTTTTTCCGACGCCGCGGCTCGGGCGCTGGGCCCCGACCGGCAACGCCACGCACTTCTGATGCATTTTTCCTGACGCTCCCAGGTCGGGCGCCGGGGCCTTGATCCTGGAACGCCATGGAATTCTGACACATTTTTTCCTGACGCCCCAGAACCGGGCGCTGCTGCCCCGATCCGGGAACGCCAAGGAGTTCCGGACGATTTTTTCCTGACGCTCCCGGCCAGCGCTGGCACCCGATCCGGGAACGCAGCGGAATTCGACTCATTTATTCCTGACGCTCCCGGTCGGGCGCTGGGCCCCGATTCGGGAACGCCGCAGAATTCGGATGCATTTTTTTCCTGACGCTCTCGGCCGGGCGCCGTGCCCCGATCCGGGAACGCCGCGAAATTCCAGACGATTTTTCCTGACGATCCGCCAGCTCCGGGGCCACGATCCCTGAACAACGCTTGAATACAGGATGCATTTTTCCCCGACATTCCCGGTCGCCGCCCCCCGATCCTGGAACGCCGCGAATTCGAAGATGCCTTTTCCCGACGCCTCTCGGCCGGGCGCTGGGCCCGATCCGGGAACGCAGCGGAATTCCAGACTCATTTTTTTCCCGACGTTCCCGGCCGGGCGCTGGCCCCGATCCGGGAACGCTGCAGAATTCCGACGATTTTTTCCCGGGTTCCCGGTCGGGCGCCAGAGCTCCGATCCGAAACGCCGTGGAATTCGACTCATTTTTTCCCGACGCTCCGGCCGGGCATCGTGCCCCGATCCGGGAGCGCTATGAATTCTGATGCATTTTTTCCCGACATGCCCGGCCGGGCGCTGGGCCCCGATCCCGGAACACCGCGGAATACCGGATGCATTTTTCCCCCGACGTTCCCGGGATGGTGCCGAGAGGCCGCGGAAGTCCGGACGCATTTTTTCCTGAAGTTCGCTGTACGGCGCCGGGGCCCCGATCCAGGAAGGCCACGGAAGTCCGGACGCATTTTTCCCGACGTTCCCGGGTCGGCACCAGGACCCCGATCCGGGAACGCCACGGAATTCCGGACGCATTTTTCCCGACGTTCCCGGACCAGCGCCGGGGCCCCGATCCAGGAATGCCGCAGAATTCCGGATGTATTTTTTTCCCGACGTTCCCGGGTCGGCGCCAGAGCTCCGATCCGGAAACGCCGTGGAATTCCGGACTCATTTTTTCTCCCGACATTCCCGGGTAGGCGCCGAGGCCCCGATCCGGGTACGCCGCGCAATTCCGGGCGCGTTTTTTCTCCCGTCATTCTCGGCTCGGCGCCAGGGCCCCGACCCGGGAACGCCGCGCAATTCCGGATGCCTTTTTTTCCCGAAGTTCCCGGATCGGGGTCCCGGCGTCGACCCGGGTACGCCGCGCAATTCCGGACGCCTTTTTTCTGACGCTCCCAGCTCGGGCGCCGGGGCCCCGATCCCGAACGCCGGGAATTCCGACGATTTTTTCCCCAATCTTCCCGGGCGACACCGGGCCCCGATCGGGAACGCCGCGGAATTCGACACATTTTTTTCCCGACATTTCGGTCGGGTGCCGGGCACCGATCCGGGTACGCCGTGGAAGTCCGGATGCATTTTTCCCCCACATTCCCGGGTTGGCGCCGGGGCACCGATTCGGGGACGCCGCGGAATTCCGGACACATTTTTTTTCGACGTTCCCGGCTCGGCGCCGGGGCCCCGACCCGGGAACGCCGCGGAATTCCGGACGCATTTTTTTTCGACGTTCCCGGCTCGGAGCCGGGGCCCCGACCCGGGAACGCCGCGCAATTCTGGACTCATTTTTTCCTGAAGTTCGCGGTACGGCGCCGGGGCCCCGATCCAGGAAGGCCACGGAAGTCCGGACGCATTTTTCCCGACGTTCCCGGGTCGGCACCAGGACCCCGATCCGGGAACGCCACGGAATTCCGGACGCATTTTTCCCGACGTTCCCGGACCAGCGCCGAGGCCCCGATCCGGGAACGCCGCAGAATTCCGGATGTATTTTTTTCCCGACGTTCCCGGGTCGGCGCCAGAGCCCCGATCCGGAAATGCCGTGGAATTCCGGACTCATTTTTTCTCCCGACATTCCCGGGTAGGCGCCGAGGCCCCGATACGGGTACGCCGCGCAATTCCGGGCGCCTTTTTTCTCCCGTCATTCTCGGCTCGGCGCCAGGGCCCCGACCCGGGAACGCCGCGCAATTCCGGATGCCTTTTTTTCCCGACGCCCCGGATCGGGTCCCGCGCGCCGACCCGGGAACGCCGCACACCGACGCCTTTTTTTTTCTGACGCCAGCTCGGGCGCCGGGCCCCGATCCCGAACGCCGGGAATTCCGACGATTTTTTTTCCCAATATTCCCGGGCGGCACTGGGCCCCGATCGGGAACGCCACGGAATTCGACACATTTTTTTCGACATTTCCCGGTCGGGTGCCGGGCACCGATCCGGTATGCCGTGGAATTCGGATGCATTTTTTTCCCACATTCCCGGTCGGGCGCTGGGCCCCGACCCGAACGCTGCGCAATTCCGACGCATTTTTTTCCGACGCTCGCGCTCGGGCACCGGGCCCCGACCCGAACGCCGCGAATCAGGACGATTATTTTCCGACGCTTCGGCTCGGGCGCTGGGCCCCGGTCCAGGAACGCCCCCACCCGGATGCCTTTTTCTGACGCCTCTGCTCGAGCCGGGCCCCGACCCGCGAACGCCGGGAATTCCGGACAATTTTTTTCCTACATTCGCGGCTCGGGCGCTGGGGCCCCGATCCGGGAACGCCTGCACCCGACGATTTTTTTCCGGGTTCCTGGCTCGCACCGGGCCGCAACCCAGGAACGCCGCGCACCCCGACGATTTTTTTCCGACGCTCCCGGCTCGGGCGCCGGGCCCCGACCTGGGAACGCCGCGCACCCGACGAATTTTTCCGACGCCGCTGCTCGGGCGCTGGGCCCCGACCGGGCAATGCCACGCACTTGGTTGCATTTTTTCGACGCTCCCGGTCGGGTGCCGGGCCCCAACCGGGAACGCCATGGAATTCTGGACGATTTTTTCCTGACATTCTCAGCTCGGGCGCTGGGGCCGATCCGGGAATGCCGCGCAATTCCGGACGCATTTTTTTCTGACGTTCTCGGCTCGGCGCCGGGGCCCTGACCCGCGAATGCCGTGGAATTCTGGACGAATTTTTTCCCGACATTCCCAGGCCGACGCCGGTGCCCCGATCCGGGAATGCTGCGGAATTCCGGACTCCTTTATTCCGGAAGTTCCCGGGCCGGCGCCGGGGCCCCGATCCGGGAACGCCGCGAAAACTGGATGCATTTTTTTCCCGATGTTCCCGGCCGGGCGCTGGGGCCTAGATCCGGGAACGCCGCGGAATTCTGGACGTATTGTTTCCTGATGTTCCCGGGCCGGTGCCGGGGCCCCGATCCGGGAACGCCGCGAATTCGGACGATTTTTCCCGGGTTCCCGTTCGGGCGCCGGGAATCGATCCGGGAACGCAGTGGAAGTCCGACGATTTGTTCCCGACATTCCCAGAACGGCGCTGGGGCCCCGATCAGGGAAGGCCGCGGAAGTCCGGACGCATTTTTTCTGACGTTCCCGGGTCGGCGCCGGGGCCCCGATCCGGGAACGCCGCGGACTTCCGGACTCATTTTTTCCCCGATCCAGGAACGCTGTGGAATTCCAGACTCATTTTTTTTCCTAACGCCTCGGGACGGCGCCGGCCTCCGATCCGGGAACGCAGCGGAATTCGACTCATTTTTTCCTAACGCTTCCGGTCGGGCGCTGGGCCCCGATCCGGGAATGCCGCGGAATTCCGGACTCATTTTTCCCGACGTTCCCGGGCCGACGCTGGTGCCCCGATCCGGGAACGCCGCGGAATTCGACTCATTTTTTCCCGACGCGCCCGGCCGGGCGCTGGGCCTCGATCCGGGAACGCCGCGAATTCGGACGATTTTTTCCCCAACATTCCCGGTCGCCGCCGGGCCCTGATCCTGAACGCCGCGGAATTCCGGAATCATTTTTTCCCCACGTGCCCGGGCCGGCGCGGGGCCCCGATCCGGGAACGCCGCGGAATTCCGGACGTATTTTTTCCTGACGTTCCCAGGCCGGCGCCGGAGCCCCGATCCGGGAAGGCCGCGAAGTCCGACGCATTTTTTTCCGACGCTCCCGGTCGGGCGCAGGGGCCCCGATCCGGGAACGCCGCGACTTCCGACTCATTTTTCCCGATCCGGGAACGCCAGGAAATCTGATGCATTTTTTCCCCGACGATCCCGGGACGGAGCGGGAGGCCGCGGAAGTTCGGATGCATTTTTTCCCGATGTTACCGGGATGGCGCCGGGGCGCCGAACCGGGAACTCCGTGGAATTCTGGACGCATTTTTTCGACATTCCCGGTCGGGCGCTGGGGCTCCGATCCGGGAATGCTGCGGAAACTGACACAATTTTTTTACATTTCGGTTGGCGCTGGGCGCCGAACCTGGAAAGCCGCAACTCGGATGCAATTTTTTTTCGACATTCCCGGTCGGTGCCGGGCGCCGATCCTGGAACGGGCGCGAATTCGATGCATTTTTTTCGACATTCCCGGTCGGGCGCAAGCGCGCCGAACCGGGAACGCCGTGGAATTCGGACGATTTTTTTTTCGACGCTTCCCGGTGGGCGCTGGGCGCCGATCCGGGAACGCCGCGGAATTCTGGATGCATTCTTTCGAAATTCCCGGGTCGGTGCCGGGGCTCAGATCCAGAAACGCCGCGCAATTCCCGACGATTTTTCCCGACATTCCTGGGTTGGCGCCTGGGCTCCGATCCGGGAATGCTGCGGAAATCCGGACACTTTTTTTTTACATTCCCTGGTTGGCGCCGGGGCGCCGAACCTGGAACGCCGTGGAATTCCGGATGCAATTTTTTTCAACATTCCCGGTCGGGCGCTGGCTCCGATCCGGGAATGCCGCACACCGACGATTTTTTTCGACATTCCCAGGTCGGGCGCCGAGGCGCCGATCCGCAATGCCGCTGAATTCTGACTCATTTTTTTCCACATTCCCTGGTCACCTCTGGGCTTCGAAACGGGAATGCCGGGGAATTCTGAGCGCATTTTTTTCGACATTCCCGGGTCGGCGCTGGGGCTCCGATCTGGGAATGCTGTGGAATTGCGGATGCATTTTTTCCGACATTCCCGGTAGGCGCCGGGCGCTGATCCGGGAATGCCGCGAATTCGGATGAGTTTTTTTCGACATTCCCGGTCAGCGCTGGGGCGCCGAACCTGGAATGCCGTGGAATTCGGGACACAATTTTTTTCGACATTCCTGGGTCGGCGCCGGGCTCCGATCCAGGAACGCCGCGTACTCCGGATGCATTTTTTCGACATTCTCAGATCGGGCGCTGGGGCGCCGATCCCGAATGCCGCGGAATTCGGACGATTTATTCGACATTCCCGGTCGGTGCCGGGCTCCGATCCTGGAATGGCGCGAATTCGACGATTTATTCGACATTCCCGGTCGGGTGCCGGGCCCCGATCCGGGAACGCCGCGACTTCCGACTCATTTTTTCCCGATCCGGGAACGCCGGGGAAATCTGGACGATTTTTTTCCCCGACGCCTGGGACGGGCGCGAGGCCGCGAAGTTCGATGCATTTTTTCCCGATGTTCCTGGATGGCGCCGGGCGCCGAACCGAACTCCGTGGAATTCTGAACGCATTTTTTCGACATTCCCGGTCGGGCGCTGGGGCTCCGATTCGGGAATGCTGCGGAAATCCTGACACAATTTTTTTACATTTCCGGGTTGGCGCCGGGGCGCCGAACCTGGAAAGCCGTCGAATTCCGGATGCAATTTTTTTCGACATTCCCGGTTGGTGCCGGGGCGCCGAACCGGGAACGCCGTGGAATTCGGATGATTTTTTTCGACGCTCCCGGTGGGCGCTGGGCGCCGATCCGGGAACGCCGCGAATTCGGACGATTCTTTCAAATTCCCGGTCGGGTGCCGGGCTCAGATCCAGAAACGCCGCACCCGGACGATTTTTTCCCGACATTCCTGGGTTGGCGCCTGGGCTCCGATCCGGGAATGCTGCGGAAATCCGGACACTTTTTTTTTACATTCCCTGGTTGGCGCCGGGGCGCCGAACCTGGAACGCCGTGGAATTCCGGATGCAATTTTTTTTTCAACATTCCCGGTCGGGCGCTGGGCTCCGATCCGGGAATGCCGCACTCCGACGATTTTTTCGACATTCCCAGGTCGGGCGCTGGGTGCCGATCCGCAATGCCGCTGAATTCTGGACTCATTTTTTCCACATTCCCTGATCGCCTCTGGGCTTCAAACGGGAATGCCGGGAATTCTGAGCGCATTTTTTCGACATTCCCGGTCGGCGCTGGGGCTCCGATCTGGGAATGCTGTGGAATTCGGGATGCATTTTTTCCGACATTCCCGGTAGGCGCTGGGCGCCGATCCGGGAATGCCGCGAATTCGGATGCATTTTTTCGACATTCCCGGGTCAGCGCTGGGGCGGCGAACCTGGAATGCCGTGGAATTCGGGACACAATTTTTTTTCGACATTCCTGGGTCGGCGCCGGGGCTCCGATCCAGGAACGCCGCGTAATTCCGGATGCATTTTTTTCGACATTCCCAGATCGGGCGCTGGGGCGCCGATCCCGAATGCCGCTGAATTCGACGATTTATTCGACATTCCCGGTCGGGTGCCGGGCTCCGATCCTGGAATGGCGCGAATTCGACGATTTATTCGACATTCCCGGTCGGGTGCCGGGCGCTGATCCTGGAATGGCGCGAATTCGACGATTTTTTTCGACATTCCTGGTCGGTGCCGGGCACCGATCTGGAAATGCCGCGACTTCCGGACGATTTTTTTCGACATTCCCGGTCGGGCGCTGGGGTGCAGTTCCGGAATGCCACAGAAGTACGGACGATTTTTTCCGACATTCCCGGTGGTCGCCGGGCGCTAACTGGGAATGCCGCGCACCCGATGCATTTTTTTCAAATTCCGAGGTCGGGCGCTGGGCGCAGGTCCGCGAATGCCGCTGGATTTCTGGGCGTATTTTTTTCAACATTCCCGGTCGGTGCGGGGCGCCGATCCGGTATGCCGCGCACCCTGGACGATTTTTTCGACATTCCGGGTGAGCGCCGGGCGCCAATACGGAACACAGTGGAATTCCGGATGCATTTTTCGACATTCCTGGGTGGGCGCCGGGGCTCCGATCCGGGAATGCCGCGGAATTCCGGATGCATTTTTCCGACATTCTCGGGTCGGCGCCGGGGCGCCGATCAGGGAATGCCGCGCAATTCCAGATGCATATTTTTCCTGACATTCCCGGGTCGGCGCCGGGCCGCCGATCCGTGAATGCTGCGGAATTCCGGATGCATTTTTTATCGACATTCCCGGGTGGGCGCCGGGGCGCCGATACGGGAACGCATCGTAATTCCGGACGAATTTTTTTTCTGACATTCCCGGGTCGGCGCCGGGCCGCCGATCCAGGAATGCTGCGGAATTCCGGACTCATTTTTTTTCGACATTCCCGGGTGGGCGCCGGGGCGCCAATACGGGAACGCAGTGGAATTCCGGATGCATTTTTTTCGACATTCCTGGGTCGGCGCCGGGGCTCCGATCCGAGAATGCCGCGGAATTCCGGATGCATTTTTTCCGACATTCTCGGGTCGGCGCCGGGGCGCCGATCAGGGAACGCCGCGCAATTCCAGATGCATATTTTTCCTGACATTCCCGGGACGACGCCGGCCGCGATCCGGGAATGCTGCGGAATTCGGACGATTTTTTTGACATTCCCGGTCTGCACCGGGCGCCGAACATGGAACGCCGTGGAATTCCTGATGTAATTTTTTTCGACATTCCCGGTCGGCGCCGGGCTCCGATCTGGGAACGCCGCCCACCTGGACGCATTTTTTCGACATTCCCGGGTCGGTGCCGGGGCGCCGATCCGGGAATGCTGCGGAATTCCGGACTCATTTTTTTCGACATTCCCTGGTGGGCGCCGTGGCGCCGATACAAGAACACAGTGGAATTCCGGATGCATTTTTTTCAACATTCCTGGGTCGGCGCCATGGCTCCGATCCGGGAATGCCGCGTAATTCCGGATGCATTTTTTTCAACATTCTCCGGTCGGCGCCGGGCCGCTGATCCGGGAATGCTGCGGAATACCGGACGCATTTTTTATCTACATTCCCGGGTTGGCGCCAGGGTGCCGATCCGGGAATGCCACGGAATTCCGGACGCATTTTTTTCTGACATTCTTGGGTCGGCGCCGGGGCACCGATCTGGCAATGTTGCGGACTTCTGACTTATTTTTTTCGACATTCCCTGGTCGGGTGCCAGGGCGCCGATCTGGGAATGCCGCGAGTTCCGACGATTTTTTTCGACATTCCCGGTCGGGCGCTGGGGTGCTGCCCGGGAATGCCACAGAAGTACGGACGATTTTTTTCGACATTCCCAGGTGGTCGCCGGGTGCTGATCCGGGAATGCCGCGCACTTGGACGATTTTTTTCCACATTCCCGGTCTGCGCTGGGCGCCGATCCGGGTATGCCGCGAATTCTGGACGATTTTTTTCAACATTCCCGGTGGGCGCGCTGGGTGCCGATCCGGGAATGCCGCACCCGGATGCATTTTTGAAATTCTGAGGTCAGCGCTGGGCGCCGTCCGCGAATGCCACGGATTTCCGACTCATTATTTTTCGACATTCCGGAGGGCGCCGGGCGCCAATACGGGAACGCAGTGGAATTCGGATGGTTTTTTTCGACATTCCCGGTCGGGCGCTGGGCCCGATCCGGGAATGCCGCGAATTCGACGATTTTGTCGATATTCTCGGTCGGGCGCTGGGCGCTGATCCCGAACGCAGTGGAATTCGGATGATTTTTTTCGACATTCTCGGGTCGGCGCTGGGCGCCATCCAGGAATGCCACGGGATTTCGGACGAATTTTTTTACATTCCCGGTGCGCGCTGGGCACCGATCCGGGAATGCTGCGCACCCGACGATTTTTTTCGACATTCCCGGTCGTCGCTGGTTCCGATCCGGGAATGCAGCGGAATTCCAGATGCATTTTTTTCAATATTCCCGGTTGGCGCTGGGGCTCCGATTCGGGAATGCTGCGGAATTCGACGATTTTTTCCGACATTCCCAGGTCGGGCGCTGGGCTCCGATCCGGGAATGCCGCGCACCCGACACATTTTTTTCTGACATTCCCGGTCGGGCGCCGGCCGCCGATCCGGGAATGCTGCGGAAACTGACTCATTCTTTTTCGACATCTTTCGGTGGGCGCCGGGCGCCGATACGGAAACGCAGTGGAATTCGGACGATTGTTTTCGACATTCCCGGTCGGGTGCCGGGCTCCTATCCGGGAATGACGCGGAATTCGGATGCATTTCTTCTGACATTACCGAAGTCGGGCGCTGACCGCCGATCCGGGAACGCCGCGGAATTCCGGGCGCATTTTTTATCGACATTCCCAGGTGGGAGCCGGGGCACCGATATGGGAACGCAGCGGAATTCCGGATGCATTTTTTTCGAATTCCAGATCGGGCGCTGGGCGCCGATCCCGAATGCCGCAGAATTCGGACGATTTATTCGACATTCCCGGTCGGGTGCCGGGCGCCGATCCTGGAATGGCGTGGAATTCGGACGATTTTTTTCGACATTCCCAGGTCGGGCGCCAGGGCACTAACTGGGGAACGCCGTGGAATTCCGACGCATTTTTTTGACATTCCCGGTCGGCACCGGTCGCCGATCCAGGAATGCCGCACTCCGACTCATTTTAGTTTTCGACATTCCCGGTCGGCGCCGGGCGCCGATCCAGGAATGCTGCGGAATTCCGGAATCATTTTTTTCGACATTCCCTGGTGGGCGCCGGGGCGCCGATACAAGAACGCAGTGGAATTCCGTATGCATTTTTTTCGACATTCTACGGTCGGGCGCCGGCCGCTGATCCGGGAATGCTGCGGAATACCGGACGATTTTTTTATCGACATTCCCGGTTGGCGCCAGGGTGCCGCCTCCGTGAATGCCATGGAATTCGGACGATTTTTTCTGACATTCCTGGTCGGCGCCGGGCACCGATCTGGCAATGTTGCGGACTTCTGACTTATTTTTTTCGACATTCCTGGTTGGTGCCGGGCGCCAATCTGGGAATGCCGCGACTTCCGGACGATTTTTTTCGACATTCCCGGTCGGGCCAGGGTGCTGCCCGGGAATGCCACAGAAGTACGGACGATTTTTTTCAACATTCCTGGGTGGTCACCGGGCGCCGATCAGGGAATGCCGCACCAGGAAGCATATTTTCGACATTCTCGGTCGGGCGCTGGGCGCTAATCCCGAATGCCGCGAATTCCGGTCGCATTTATTCGACATTCCCGGTCGGGTGCCGGGCGCCGATCCTGGAATGGCGCGAATTCGACGATTTTTTTCGACATTTTCCCGGTCGGGCGCCAGGGCACCGATCCGGGAACGCCGTGGAATTCCGACGATTTTTTTGACATTCCCGGTCCGCCGCCGGGCTCCGATCCGGGAATGCAGCGAATTCCAGATGCATTTTTTTCAATATTCCCGGTTGGCGCTGGGGCTCCGATTCGGGAATGCTGCGGAATTCGACGATTTTTTTCCGACATTCCCAGGTCGGGCGCTGGCTCCGATCCGGGAATGCCGCGCAATTCGACACATTTTTTTTTGACATTCCCGGTCGGGCGCTGGGCCGCCGATCCGGGAATGCTGCGGAAACTGACTCATTCTTTTTCGACATCTCGGGTGGGCGCCGAGCGCCGATACGGGAACGCAGTGGAATTCCAGACGCATTGTTTTCGACATTCCCGGTCGGGTGCCGGGCTCCTATCCAGGAATGACGCGAATTCGGATGCATTTCTTCTGACATTACCGAAGTCGGGCGCCGGGCCGCCGATCCGGGAACGCCGCGAATTCCGGCGATTTTTTATCGACATTCCCAGGTGGGAGCTGGGGCGCCGATATGGGAACGCAGCGGAATTCGGATGCATTTTTTTTTGAAATTTCCGAGATCGGGCGCTGGGCGCTAATCCCGAATGCCGCGAATTCCGGGTCGCATTTATTCGACATTCCCGGTCGGTGCCGGGCGCCGATCCTGGAATGGCGCGAATTCGACGATTTTTTTCGACATTCCCGGTCGGGCGCCAGGGCACCGATCCGGGAACGCCGCGGAATTCGGACGATTTTTTTGACATTCCCGGTCGGCACTGGTCGCGATCCAGGAATGCCGCGCACTTCGACTCATTTTAGTTTTCGACATTCCTGGGTCGAGGCTGGGCGCCGCTCCAGGAATGCTGCGGAATTCGAATCATTTTTTTCGACATTCCTGGTGGGAGCTGGGGCGCCGATACAAGAACGCAGTGGAATTCCGGATGCATTTTTTTCGACATTCTACGGTCGGGCGCTGGCCGCTGATCCGGGAATGCTGCGGAATACCGACGATTTTTTATCGACATTCCCGGTTGGCGCTAGGGTGCCGGGAATGCCACGGAATTCGGACGATTTTTTCTGACATTCTGGGTCGGGCGCTGGGCACCGATCTGGCAATGTTGCGGACTTCTGACTTATTTTTTTCAACATTCCCTGGTTGGTGCTGGGGCGCCAATCTGGGAATGCCGCGACTTCCGGACGCATTTTTTTCGACATTCCCGGTCGGGCCAGGTGCCGCCCGGGAATGCCACAGAAGTACGGACGATTTTTTTCAACATTCCTGGGTGGTCGCTGGGCGCCGATCCGGGAATGCCGCACCCGAAGCATATTTTTCGATATTCTCGGTCGGGCGCTGGGCGCTGATCCCGAACGCAGCGGAATTCGGATGATTTTTTTCGACATTCTCTGGTCGGCGCTGGGCGCCATCCGGGAATGCCGCGATTTCGGACGCAATTTTTTTTACATTCCCGGTGCGCTGGGCACCGATCCGGAATGCTGCGCACCCGACGATTTTTTTTCGACATTCCCGGTCGCCGCCGGCTCCGATCCGGGAATGCAGCGGAATTCCAGATGCATTTTTTTCAATATTCCCGGTTGGCGCTGGGGCTCCGATTCGGGAATGCTGCGGAATTCCGGATGCATTTTTTCCAACATTCCCAGGTCGGCGCCGGGGCTCCGATCCGGGAATGCCGCGCAATTGCGGACACATTTTTTTTCTGACATTCCCGGGTCGGCGCCGGGCCGCCGATCCGGGAATGCTGCGGAAATCCGGACTCATTCTTTTTCGACATCCCCGGGTGGGCGCCGGGGCGCCGATACGGGAACGCAGTGGAATTCCGACGATTGTTTTCGGCATTCCCGGTCGGGTGCCGGGCTCCTATCCGGGAATGACGCGGAATTCCGGATGCATTTCTTCTGACATTACCGAGTAGGCGCCGGGCCGGCGATCCGGGAACGCCGCGGAATTCCGGGCGCATTTTTTATCGACATTCCCAGGTGGGAGCCGGGGCACCGATATGGGAACGCAGCGGAATTCCGGATGCATTTTTTTCGAAATTCCCAGATCGGCGCCGGGGCCCAGATCCCGAACGCCGGGAATTCCGGACGATTTTTTCCCAATATTCCCGGGCGGCACCGCCCCGATCGGGAACGCCGCGAATTCGACATTTTTTTCCCGACATTCCCGGGTCGGTGCCGGGGCACCGATCCGGGTACACCGTGGAATTCCGGATGCATTTTTTCCCCCACATTCCCGGTCGGGCGCTGGGCCCCGACCCGAACGCTGCGCACTCCGACGCATTTTTTTCCGACGCTCGCGGCTCGGCACCGGGCCCCGACCCGAACGCCGCGCACCAGGACGACATTTTCCGACGCCCCGGCTCGGGCGCCGGGCCCCGGTCCGGGAACGCTCCCACCCCGGATGCCTTTTTTTCTGACGCTCCCGCCCGGAGCCGGGCCTCACCCGCAACGCCGGGAATTCCGGACAATTTTTTTCCTACATTCGTGGCTCGGCGCTGGGGCCCCGATCCGGGAACGCCCGCAATTCCGGACGATTTTTTCCGGGTTCCTGGCTCGCACCGGGCCGCAACCCAGAACGCCGCACACCCGACGATTTTTTTCCGACGCCTCCTCCTCGGCGCTGGGCCCCGACCCGTAACGCCGCACACCCGGACGGTTTTTTTTCCGACGCCGCCGCTCGGCGCTGGGCCCCGACCGGGCAACGCCACGCACTTGGTTGTATTTTTTTCTCGACGCTCCCGGTCGGGTGCCGGGCCCCGAACCGAACGCTGCGGAATTCTGGACGATTTTTTCCTGACATTCTCAGCTCGGCGCTGGGGCCGATCCGGGAATGCCGCACACCGGACGATTTTTTTCTGACGCTCGGCTCGGCGCCGGGCCCTGACCCGCAATGCCGTGGAATTCTGGACGAATTTTTTTCCCCGACATTCCCAGGCCGACGCCGTGCCCCGATCCGGGAATGCTGCGGAATTCGGACTCTTTATTCCGAAGTTCCCGGCCGGCGCTGCCCCGATCCGGGAACGCCGGAATTCGATGCATTTTTTTCCCGATGTTCCCGGCCGGGCGCTGGGCCTAGATCCGGGAACGCCGCGAATTCTGGACGATTGTTTCCTGATGTTCCCGGCCGGGCGCTGCCCCGATCCGGGAACGCCGCGGAATTCGACGATTTTTCCCGGGTTCCCGGGTTCGGGCGCTGGGAATCGATCCGGGAACGCAGGGAAGTCCGACGCATTTGTTCCGGATTCTCCCAGAACGGGCGCTGGGGCCCCGATCAGGGAAGGCCGCGAAAGTCCGACGCATTTTTTTCTGACGCCTCGGGTCGGGCGCTGCCCCGATCCGGGAACGCCGCGACTTCCGGACTCATTTTTTCCCGATCCAGGAACGCCGTGGAATTCCAGACTCATTTTTTCCCAACGCCTTGGACGGGCGCCGGCCCCCGATCCGGGAACGCAGCGGAATTCGACTCATTTTTTCCTTAACGCTTCGGTCGGGCGCCGGGCCCCGATCCGGGAATGCCGCGAATTCGACTCATTTTTCCCCGACGCTCCGGCCGACGCTGGTGCCCCGATCCGGGAACGCCGCTGAATTCGACTCATTTTTTTCCCGACGTGTTCGGCCGGGCGCTGGGCCCCGATCCGGGAACGCCGCTGAATTCGGACGATTTTCCCCAACATTCCCGGTCGCCGCTGGGCCCTGATCCTGGAACGCCGCGAATTCCGAATCATTTTTTCCCACACGCGGCCGGCCGCGGGCCCCGATCCGGGAACGCCGCGAATTCGGACGATTTTTCCCTGACGCTCCCAGGCCGGGCGCGGAGCCCCCGATCCGGGAAGGCCGCGAAGTCCGACGATTTTTTTCCGACGCTCCCGGTCGGGCGAGGCCCCGATCCGGGAACGCCGCGGACTTCCGGACTCATTTTTTCCCGATCCGGGAACGCCGTGGAAATCTGGATGCATTTTTTCCCCGACGATCCCGGGACGGAGCGGGAGGCCGCGGAAGTTCGGATGCATTTTTTCCCGATGTTACCGGGATGGCGCCGGGGCGCCGAACCGGGAACTCCGTGGAATTCTGGACGCATTTTTTCGACATTCCCGGGTCGGCGCTGGGGCTCCGATCCGGGAATGCTGCGGAAACTGACACAATTTTTTTTACATTTCCGGTTGGCTGGGCGCCAACCTGGAAAGCCGCCGAATTCGGATGCAGTTTTTTTTTCGACATTCCCGGTCGGGTGCCGGGCGCCGATCCTGGAACGGCGCGGAATTCCGGATGCATTTTTTTCGACATTCCCGGGTCGGCGCCAGTGCGCCGAACCGGGAACGCCGTGGAATTCCGGACGCATTTTTTTCGACGTTCCCGGGTGGGCGCCGGGGCGCCGATCCGGGAACGCCGCGGAATTCCGGATGCATTCTTTCGAAATTCCCGGGTCGGTGCCGGGGCTCAGATCCAGAAACGCCGCGCAATTCCGGACGCATTTTTTCCCGACATTCCTGGGTTGGCGCCTGGGCTCCGATCCGGGAATGCTGCGGAAATCTGACACTTTTTTACATTCCTGGTGGCGCCGGGCGCCAACCTGGAACGCCGTGGAATTCCGGATGCAATTTTTTCAACATTCCCGGTCGGGCGCTGGCTCCGATCCGGGAATGCCGCGCACCCGACGCATTTTTTCGACATTCCCTCAGGTCGGGCGCCGAGGCGCCGATCCGGCAATGCCGCGGAATTCTGGACTCATTTTTTTCCACATTCCCTGGTCACCTCTGGGCTTCGAAACGGGAATGCCGGGGAATTCTGAGCGCATTTTTTTCGACATTCCCGGGTCGGCGCTGGGGCTCCGATCTGGGAATGCTGTGGAATTGCGGATGCATTTTTTCCGACATTCCCGGGTAGGCGCCGGGGCGCTGATCCGGGAATGCCGCGGAATTCCGGATGCATTTTTTCGACATTCCCGGGTCAGCGCTGGGGCGCCGAACCTGGAATGCCGTGGAATTCGGGACACAATTTTTTTTCGACATTCCTGGGTCGGCGCCGGGGCTCCGATCCAGGAACGCCGCGTAATTCCGGATGCATTTTTTCGACATTCCCAGATCGGGCGCTGGGGCGCGATCCCGGAATGCCGCGAATTCGGACGATTTATTCGGGAGCATTCCCGGTCGGTGCCGGGCTCCGATCCTGAATGGCGCGAATTCCGACGCATTTATTCGGAGCATTCCCGGTCGGGTGCCGCCCCGATCCGGGAACGCCGACTTCCGACTCATTTTTTTCCCGATCCGGGAACGCCGTGGAAATCTGGACGATTTTTTTCCCGACGCCTCGGACGGCGCGGGAGGCCGCGAAGTTCGATGCATTTTTTTCCGATGTTCCCGGATGGCACCGGGCGCCGAACTGGAACTCCGTGGAATTCTGAACGCATTTTTTTCGACATTCCCGGTCGGGCGCTGGGGCTCCGATCCGGGAATGCTGCGGAAACTGACACAATTTTTTTACATTTCCGGTTGGCGCGGGCGCCGAACCTGAAAGCCGCCGACTCGGATGCAATTTTTTTCACATTCCCGGTCGTGGTGCCGGGCGCCAACCGGAACGCCGTGGAATTCGATGCATTTTTTTCGACGCCCCGGTGGGCGCGGGGCGCCGATCCGGGAACGCCGCGGAATTCGGACGATTCTTTCAAATTCCCGGTCGGTGCCGGGGCTCAGATCCAGAAACGCCGCACCGGACGATTTTTTTCCCGACATTCCTGGGTTGGCGCCTGGGCTCCGATCCGGGAATGCTGCGGAAACTGACACTTTTTTTTACATTCCCTGGCTGCGCTGGGGCGCCAACCTGGAACGCCGTGGAATTCGGATGCAATTTTTTTCAACATTCCCGGTCGGGCGCTGGCTCCGATCCGGGAATGCCGCACAATTCCGACGATTTTTTCGATAATCCCAGGTCGGGCGCTGGGTGCCGATCCGCAATGCCGCTGGAATTCTGACTCATTTTTTTCCACATTCCCTGATCGCCTCTGGGCTTCAAACGGGAATGCCGGGAATTCTGAGCGCATTTTTTTCGACATTCCCGGTCGGGCGCTGGGGCTCCGATCTGGGAATGCTGTGGAATTCCGGATGCATTTTTCTGACATTCCGGGTAGGCGCTGGGCGCCGATCCGGGAATGCCGCGAATTCGGATGCATTTTTTCGACATTCCCGGTCAGCGCTGGGGCGGCGAACCTGGAATGCCGTGGAATTCGGGACACAATTTTTTTCGACATTCCTGGGTCGGGCGCGGGCTCCGATCCAGGAACGCCGCCAGACTCCGATGCATTTTTTCGATTTCCCAGATCGGCGCTGGGCGCGATCCCGGAATGCCGCAATTCGACGATTTATTCGAGCATTCCCGGTCGGTGCCGGGCTCCGATCCTGGAATGGCGCGAATTCCGACGATTTATTCGACATTCCCGGTCGGTGCCGGGCGCTGATCCTGGAATGGCGCGAATTCGACGATTTTTTTCGACATTCCCTGGTCGGTGCCGGGGCACCGATCTGGAAATGCCGCGGACTTCCGGACGCATTTTTTTCGACATTCCCGGGTCGGCGCTGGGGTGCAGTTCCGGGAATGCCACAGAAGTACGGACGCATTTTTTCCGACATTCCCGGGTGGTCGCCGGGGCGCCAATCCGGGAATGCCGCGCAATTCCGGATGCATTTTTTTTCAAATTCCAGGTCGGCGCTGGCGCAGGTCCGCGAATGCCGCGGATTTCTGGGCGTATTTTTTTCAACATTCCCGGGTCGGTGCGGGGCGCCGATCCGGGTATGCCGCGCAATTCTGGACGCATTTTTTCGACATTCCCGGGTGAGCGCCGGGGCGCCAATACGGGAACACAGTGGAATTCCGGATGCATTTTTCGACATTCCTGGGTGGGCGCCGGGCTCCGATCCGAATGCCGCGAATTCGATGCATTTTTCCGACATTCTCGGGTCGGGCGCTGGGCGCCGATCAGGAATGCCGCACTCCAGATGCATATTTTTCCTGACATTCCTGGCCGGGCGCTGGCCGCGATCCGAATGCTGCGGAATTCGGGATGCATTTTTTATCGACATTCCTGGTGGGCGCTGGGGGGCGCCGATACGGAACGATCGTAATTCCGGACGCAATTTTTTTTTCTGACATTCCCGGTCGGGCGCTGGCCGCCGATCCAGGAATGCTGGGCGGAATTCCGACTCATTTTTTTCGACATTCCCGGGTGGGCGCTGGGGCCAATACGGAACGCAGTGGAATTCGGATGCATTTTTTTCGACATTCCTGGGTCGGCGCCTCGGCCTGCCGATCCGAGAATGCCGCTGGGAATTCGGATGCATTTTTTTCCGACATTCTCGGCGGCGCCGGGCGCCATCAGGGAACGCCGCGCAATTCCAGATGCATATTTTTCCTGACATTCCCGGCCGACGCCGGGCCGCCGATCCGGGAATGCTGCGGAATTCGACGATTTTTTTGACATTCCCGGTCTGCACCGGCGCCGAACATGGAACGCCGTGGAATTCCTGATGTAATTTTTTTCGACATTCCCGGGTCGGCGCCGGGCTCCGATCTGGGAACGCCGCCACCCTGGACGCATTTTTTCGACATTCCCAGGTCGGTGCCGGGCGCCGATCCGGGAATGCTGGGGAATTCCGACTCATTTTTTTTTTGACATTCTCAGGGAAGCGCCGGCGCCGATACAAGAACGCAGGGAATTCCGGATGCATTTTTTTCAACAGTCCTGGGTCGGGCGCTGGCTCCGATCCGGGAATGCCGTGAGAATTCGATGCATTTTTTTCAACATTCTCCGGTCGGCCCGGGCCGCTGATCCGGGAATGCTGCGGAATACCGGGCGATTTTATCGACATTCCCGGTTGGCGCCAGGGTGCCATCCGGGAATGCCACGAATTCGGACGATTTTTTCTGACATTTGGTCGTCGCGCCTGGGCACCGATCTGGCAATGTTATGACTTCTGGACTTATTTTTTTTTCGACATTCCTGGTCGTCGGTGCCAGGGCGCCGATCTGGGAATGCCGCGAGTTCGGATGATTTTTTTCCCCCGGCTTTCCCGGTCGGGCGCTGGGCGCTGCCCGGAATGCGACATTACAGGTCGGCGCTACGGACGATTTTTTTCGACATTCCCAGGTGGTCGCCGGGTGCTGATCCGGGAATGCCGCGTAATTCCGGACGCATTTTTTTCTCGATTCCCGGTTCACAGCCGACCTGGGCGCCGATCCGGGAACGCGAATTCTGGACGATTTTTTTTTCAACATTCCCGGTGGGCGCTGACAGCGCGATCCGGGAATGCCGAACGCAATTCAGGATGCATTTTTCAAAATTCTGAGGTCAGCGCTGGGCGCGCCGTCCGCGAATGCCACGGATTTCCGGACTCATTATTTTTCAATATTCTCGGAGGGCGCCGGGCGCCACACGGGAACGCAGTGGGAATTCGATGCATTTTTTTCGATTCCCGGTCGGGCGCTGGCTCCGATCCGGGAATGCCGCGGAATTCGACGATTTTGTCGACATTCTGGTCGGGCGCTGGGGCGCTGATCCCGGAACGCAGGGAATTCCGGATGATTTTTTTCGAATGCATTTCGGATGCATTTTTTTCGGATCGGCGCCGGGGCGCCGATCCAGGAATGCCACGGATTTCTCCTGGAGCATTTTTTTTTACATTCCCGGGTGCGCTGGGCACCGATCCGGAATGCTGCGACCCGACGATTTTTTTCGACATTCCCGGTCAAGCCGCTGGTCTCCGATCCGGGAATGCAGCGAATTTCCAGATGCATTTTTTTCAATATTCCCGGGTTGGCGCTGGGGCTCCATTCGGAATGCTGCGGAATTCCGACGCATTTTTCCGACATTCCCAGGTCGCCGGGCCCGATCGGCGCCCGGGCTCCGGGCGCCGTCATCCGGGAATGCTGCGGAAACTGACTCATTCTTTTTCGACATCTCGTGGCGCCGGGCGCCGATACGGGAACGCAGGGAATTCCGGACGACATTGTTTTCGACATTCCCGGGTCGGGTGCCGGGCCTTATCCGGGAATGACGCGAATTCGATGCATTTCTTCTGACATTACCGAAGCCGGGCGATCGGACTGGGCTGATCCGGAACGCCGCGAATTCCTGGGCGATTTTTTATCGACATTCCCAGGTGGGAGCTGCACCGATAGTGGGAATGCAGCGAACTCGGATGTATTTTTTTTCGGCCGATTTCGACATTTCGGTCGCGATTGTCGCCGATCCAGAATGCCGCCACTCGATTCACGAGCTGGCCATTTGGAACGCAGTTGGCGCCGCTCCAGGAATCGTTGCGAATTCGAATGCCGCCGACATTCTTCGGTGGCTGGCGCCGAGCAGAACGCCAGTGGAACCTTCGATGACGCCGGACATTCACGGCTGGACGGCCGCTGATCCGAATGCTGCGAATATCGGGACGCATTTATCGACAGCCCTCGGTTGGCTGGCGAGGAATGCCACGAAGCTCGACGCATTTTTTCTGACATTCCTGGGCGCCAAGCAGCCATTCGGTAATGTTGCGACTTCGACTTGCCAACATTCTCGGTTGCCGGGCCGCCACCCAATGTCGCGACTCGACGCACTGACATCGGTCGCCAGGCGCCACCGAATGCCGCATGACGCGATTTTTTCAACATTCTTTGTGTCGCTGGGCGCGATTCAGGAATGCCGCCAAGGCATTTGGGAGCATATTGTTATTTCCGGATGCCGGGCGCTGAACGAAAGGAATTCGATGCATTTTTTTCGGTTTCGCTGGCCGTATCCGGGTCGCCGCTGATTTCGATTTACTTGCCAAAGCCGCTGGGCACCTATCAGGAATGCCGCGACACAGTTTTTTTCTTGACATCTGCGGACGGACGGTCACGATCCGACGTTGCGAAACTGACTACTTCTTCATTATCCAGGCCGGCCGATAACGACGACAGCTTTACATCGCTGGAGCAGCCGGCCCGATCCGGAATGACGCCGAATTTCCGATTCATCGGCAGCTGGACCGCCGCCGTGGGCGCCATTCCAGGACGGGCACGATATGGGAACGCGAGCGGTTTTCTCGATGGCTGGGTTTCCCAGACGGCGCCGGGCGCGACCCGAATGCCGCGAGCTTCTCGACGAGGTCGGGTGCCGAGCGCCGACTTACTCGACGATGCCGACGTCAGGCATCTGGAACGCCAGCTCGACGGATATTTCGCGCCGCCGAAAGTCGCCGATTCAGGATCGCCGCTAGCCTCGCGACTCATTTTGCCAGCATACAAGCGCCATCCAGGAATGCCGGCGACGCGACAGCCTCGGTGCGCCGGGAGCGCCGAGCAAGAACGCAGTGAATTTCCGATGACGCCGATTTCGCCGGCGCGCCGGGTCGCTGATCCGGACAGGAATATCGACGCATTTATATCGGTTATCACAGCTGGCGCCAGGTGCCGCCTGGGAATGCCACGGAAGCTCGACGCAGCCAGCGCCGGGCATGATCTGGCACGCTGCGACTTCTGACTGCTTGATTTCACAGACGGGCCATCTGGGAATGCCGCTGATTTTCCGACTTCGACATCGGCACGTTGCCGCCTGGGAATGCCACAGCGTGACCCATTTTTTTCAACACCTGCAGCGATGCGCCGATTCATCACACTCGAAAGCATTTTCGATTTCAGTGGCGCTGGCCGATCAGGTAGCGCCACAGAATTTCTGACCATTTTTCACATTCTTCGGTGGTTAGCCGATTGACCGCCGCTGAATTTCTGGGATCGCATTTCGGCCTCTCGGTCGGGCGCATCCAGAACGCCGCTGATTGGCTGATTTTCAAATTTTTCCGGTGGTTAAGCGGGCAAAGAAGGACGCATTTCCGACAGGCCTTGAAAGAAGTGCTAGCCTCATCCGGAATGCTATGAGCTGACACTTTTTTACACTGAATGCTGGCCAATTCGTGATGCAATTTTTCAAGATCGCCGCTCCGATCTGACGCTGGCATTTGACGCCGACATTTCAGGTCAAGCTAGCCGATTCAGAATGCCGCTGACCTGATCATTTTTTCCACATCTAGACGCTTGGCTCGAACGGAATGCCGGGAGCGGGATTTTTTCGATATTTGAGGTCGGCGCTAGGCCCGATCTGAATGCCAGGCCTCGATGATGCTGACATCTTCGAGATTTCGCCGCCGATCCAGGAATGCCGGCTGAATTTCTCGATGCATTTTTTTCAACATTTGTTACGCCGGCTCCCAACGCCGTGGAACTCGACACACTTTTTCGACATTTACCGCCCGATTCAGGAACGCCGCTGCATTTCGATGAGCGACATTTCAGATCGCACGGCTGACCGAATGCCACGGCTCGACGCCGCGAAGACGCCGCCGCCATCCTGATCGGCTGCTGGCTCTTCCGATGATTTTTCGAATAACGCCAGACGACGATGCGATGTCACGCGAGCAGCTGCGCGCCGACCGGAACGCCATAGTTTGATCGCATATTCGGTCAGTGCCAGGCCCGATCGACGCCACGAGCCGCGACTATTCATATTCTGTGGAAGGCAAACGCTGGCGGTTTGACGCATTTTTCGGAATTTGGCGCTGGCGTTAGATCAGAAATGCCATTTTCGACGCATCGGCTATTTGAACAGCGCCGCTCCATTCCGGACGCGAGGGTTCGATACTTTTTTACATTCCTTCGCTGATGCCGGGCGTTGACCGTTGCATAGATGGCCAGCATTCGGCCGGCTGGCCCGATCTGAGGTTGCCGCTACTTCGACGCATTTTTCAATATTTCATCGGCACCGAGCGCCGAGCCCGTACGCCGCTGAATTTGGATCATTTTTTCGCCAAACGGAATGGGCGTTATTTTATTGGCCCGGTCGGCGCTAGCCCGATCTGGAATGCTGTATTCGACGCTGACATTCCGGTCGCGCTAAGCGCCGGCGAACGCCGCGAAGCCTGGGACATGCCGAGCCACCCCAAGTCACGCCGGTCCGGGAACCGCATTTCCTCCGGATGGCTGGAATCAGATTATTGCCGGGCGCCATCCGAATGCCAAGGAGCTTCGATCGATGATTCGACAGTTTGAGCCAGGCGGGCGCCGAGATGGAACTCGATGCCTGACACGCTGAGCTGGCGCGATCTGGAATGGCGCTGGCTTTCGACGCAGCTTCGACGCGCTGACATACCGACGCATTTTTCACATTGCCGAGGTCGCGTTGGCAGTTCCGAAGAGCGGACGCATTTTTTCCCGATGCCTCAGACGTTGTAGCTGATTCGGACGCGCCACATTGATCTATTTTTCCACATTCAATTGCGCGGGCCGATCCGGTAGATGCCGCGAGCTTTGACGGCTCTTGTTCAACATCCATGCGCCGACAAACACACGATATTTTTTTCGAATATCGGAGCTGGCGTCTGCTGATCACACGACTCGACCTCACATTTCGCCTTTGTAGAGGCTGGCGCTATTGACCGCGAGGAATTTCGATGATGCCAAGACGCACAGGCGCTGGCCCGAATGCCGCGATTTCGACGATTTTTTCAGTTGGTTGGCGCGATTCGAACGCAGCGACTTCATGCTGACATTGACGCCAAGCGCCGATCTGAATGCCGCTGATGATCTAATTCTTACATTTCGGGCACAAGGCACTTATCCATCGTTATTCGCCAGATGATATTCATGGTCGCCGCTGGGCCTCGACCGACGCAGCGGAATTCAGATGCATTTATTTCAATACCTGGTTACGCCAGTTCGACACTGCCGGCGATGACCATTTTCAACATGCCCACGGCGCCGGGCCTTCGATTCGATACGCTACACTTCGGGACATTTTTTTCGACATCAGCGGCGCCGTCACGATCTGGACGTTGCGAAAAACCGGGATCATTTTGACATCTGGTGGGGCTACCGGGCGCTGATATGAACCCAGTGGAATTTCGACGATAGCTTTTCTATTTAGCTGTGCCGGGAAGCCCTATCCGGGACGACGCTGAGCTCGATGCATTTTTCTGACATACCGGAACGAGCCGGCGATTTGGGAACACGCTTCCGGGCGCACAGCGGGGAACGCATGATCGATGGGCTTTTTTGGAACATTGGCGCTGGCGCCGACCTCGAATGCCTAGAAGTGGACTTCATTCGGCCGCTGGAACGCCGCCGCCGTGAATGAATTTATTATTTTTTCATTTTCCGGAAATGGATGCCAGGCACCGATCTGAACGCCGTGGAGCTGACGATTTCGCCGGCCGCATTGGTCGCCGATTCAGAGACGCCGCTGACTTTCATTTTGCTCGACATTTGAGCGCCATCTGCGTGGAGTTTTGACTTTGTGGCTGGGCGCCGCACATCGCAGGTGCACGATAGAAGATGCGTTGGGTTTCCGAATGCCATGACAATGAGCCATTACTCAGATCAATGGGCATTTCGACGAGCACTGTAACAGGCTGGCAAACATCATGTGATGAGCCGTGCCCCGCAAAGGGACGAGCAATCATTTGTCGCGAGACCACAAAAGATATTCATGAATGGAGCGACAGATGTTCGCTATTTCGGGCGACGTTGCGCGCCATCTGGATGGCCATTGATGAGACATTATTTGCCGGCTGGGCACATTCACATTGCCATCAACTCAACATCATCACCATCAGGATGGACGCTGAATAGCATTGGCACCACACACGATGAGCTGCCACTGGTAGAGCTAACAACAGAATGTACTGGACATTTATTACAGGGCGACTGAATGCAGAGCACACTTGACCCTTTGCATGCCATTTGTGGCTGCTGTGCCCGACAACGCTGCTTCGACCCGTTGAAATGTTAACTGGGCGAAAGAAGCGCCGCTGATACTGGTGGCGCATGACTGATTACACGACGCGCCCAGATTGCGGGCTCCTAACTACCGTAGTGATTTCCCAGATGGCCTAATACCTGCCTGGCTGCGCCCGATTCGAATGCCGCGGAGCTGGTGATGCATTTCACATATTCTTAGTTGGCTTCTGTCTGGATAAGACTTGGAGTTGATTTTCTGACATTCATATGGAGTGCTGGCCACCGATCTGTTAAGGAAATCGGGGATTTTTCGAGCCACCCAGAAGCAAGGACAGGAACGCATCAGCCTGACGACACAGCGACATTTCCGAGCTGGTGCCAGCCCCCATTCGAATGCCGCGAATTTCCGATGCATTTTTCAACATCTGCCGGAATGTGGCTTCAGGGCTGCGCCATCGAGTTGTCACAGCATTTAGATGGCTTTTTCTGACATTTGAGCCGGCCGCCGATCCAAGGGGCTATTTTTTTTTGTCACAGGTTCTGCAGTGGAGCCGGGAGTCGATATGGCCCAGTGTTTCCCTGGGATCTATTTTCATTTGAAGGCGCTGCTCCGATCCTGAATGCCGCTTCGATGGCCGACATTTTCCTTCAGAGGCCAGCATGGTTTCATTCATCCATTTCGATTTGATTTTTTCAATATTTAGCCGGCGCTGGTTCGATCGGGATCGCCGCTGACCCAGATGATTTTTTTCGACATTCTGGTAAGGGGCACGAGCATAGAATGCCGATGGCTGCTCGGTTTCACAAGGCGATCTGGGAATGTCAAGTGACTTTCTAGTTGCATTTTTTTTTTATCAGGAAGGCTAGCTCCGATCCGACTAAGAGCCACTATTTTCCTATTCAGGCACGGGCGCCGATCTGAATGCCACGGATCGAGCGTATTTAGAATAGGAATAAATAGGGAAGGTGAATAGGAATGCATTTATTGTCATTGCATAAATATAACGAGATTAAAAGTGCCATCAGTCACACACCCAGCATGTGCTCCAAGACGCAAAATTGTCAAATTCTAAAAAATAAACCATCCACAGACATACTCCAACACACATGCCGACTCTTACACTCATTAAAATTAAACATATTTCATTATCTCGTTATTTTTCACTTCCAGCAACATTCTACACAACCATAAAATTACTTGAAACATCAACAGTTACACTCCATACGACATATGTAACACATTTCAACACCACATACTGCTAACTTAACAGCTAGCATGATACGCTATTGGGTAAAATTATTTTTGAGTCTTCGCCTCTGTTTAATAGATTCATTTTCAGCTCGATGGTAGTGGCAGCCAAACAGCAGTGACCAGGATGAGAAACACAATACCTGAGCTTTGCCACAGCTGAGTTATATCTCCACTATCCGATGACAGGCTATATTGATGGACTCGCTGAGTGATTTGAGTAACTGACATAACACACATATGCAGTATGTCGCACACTTTATTACACAATGATAAAGAAATACAGTCTTCCAGCATTCATTCTTTTCCTACACTCTCAGAAAGCATCTTAAAGGTTTTTTTTCGCAGCCTCAGAGGTGTTTACACTCCAGGCCTCCTCAACAGCGGGACTCCCAACAACGGACGGTCACCCTTTCACAGTTCACTGATGAATAGTGGTTGAAGATCTTTTCCTGTAATCTATTGCATTCCTTACTGCACCAGAGCTGTTATTTTCACCACTCTTCCACCACCCTGCAAGCAGCACTCACTCCCGCTGAGCCACTGTGGTGGAATATCCAAGAAACTTGGCCATAATGTTGTTAGGATAGGCGGTAGCAGCAAAGAGGCAGCAGGATTGACACAGCTCGGGAGAGCCAGTACTACACTCAGATCTGTAGATGTACATTGATCTGTTTGGCCCCTGATTACAACCGAGCTGTAACTATTTATCCACATACATAGAATGTGGAAACCAAACCCCCAATTTGTCCACCAGCCTGTGAGGGAGGACGGTGCTGGTCGCTGAGCTGAACCACGAAAGCAGCCCAGGATACTCTTTCTCGCTGTTCCCAGATGACAGTGCAGCACATGACTGTAGCTACATCTCTGCCTGCAGATTTAGGTTTGCTGATATGCACAGGGGGGTCAGCTCTGGGAAAAGGATACTCCCGACTGTTTATTATCACCACTGAGCAAAAGTGCATCCGGCCAAGACTGAGATATAAGATTTCAGGGCGGTTGCGAAACCATGGTGAGACTTCGTCAGGTGAGGCAGATTGCCAGAGACTCGATTAAAGATCTTGGTAGCATTCCCAGCTAGCGATTCCCGGCACAAACGCCAACACATCCAGGATTCTATCGAACGCAGTTTCCAATCAGCATACGCCACCATACTTCACTTTGCTGACAAGCTGCTGTGACTGAAGCAGCTTCTTTGCGCTTCCACTAAACGACCAAAGCATGTTTAACTCTTTCAGATCAGCCATGTCTCAGCTCATCTGTAGTTCGTAGTTGCTGATTTCCGTCATTGCCTTTCCCTGCCAGCCACATTGTTCAGATACCGCCAACGTTCTGTGTTCAGTTTGGCCTCTCTGGGCTCCTCTCTTCGAGCTTAGCTGACCATACCAAGAAGCCCTGATCTC
Organism: Phrynocephalus forsythii; assembly: GCA_029282475.1. Classification (NCBI taxonomy): domain Eukaryota; kingdom Metazoa; phylum Chordata; class Lepidosauria; order Squamata; family Agamidae; genus Phrynocephalus; species Phrynocephalus forsythii. The sequence continues at coordinate 32,635 of JAPFRF010000021.1, read as the reverse complement.
CAGACTCCGCTACATATCCCTCTTTTTCACTGATCAGTCATCCAGGGCTTCTATTTGCAGATCGATACGTTTGTTCACCATAACAGTAGCCTATGCAGTCATAACACATAATACTGTCTGTGAAAATATCCAATCTTGATGCTTGCATCATCCTTAGCAAGTCCTGAAAACAAGCAGCCCTGAAGCTGCTGAGATGCACCACATCAGCCTCAGACTTCGGCAGCTGGATGGGGATTTATGCAGAACAAACAAGGACATGTGATCAGATTGGCTCCAAATGTACATGGCTCTGCAGCCTGGGTCCTCCGATATTTGAATATACCTTGTCCAGTGTGTTAGATTTAGCAGCATTCTGACATGTTGATACTTAGAGTGCTGCTTTCAGTTCACATTAAAAACCGCATAATGGGACTGCAGCCGTGTGTTTCGTTGATGGTTAATACTATCATATAAGAGTTCAATTGCTGAGTTACTGTTTGCATCTGGCGGGACGTCAGAGAACAGAGATTTCATTGGCACTAATCCGCATGTTGCTGACTTCTCCGATATTATTTTTCGACATTCGTTGAAACGGGCCGCCGATTCACGTTGACAGACTTGACTATTGTTATTTCGGCGCTGCCGCCGATTCGAATGAGCTTCGCCGATCATTTTCGAATTTCGGACGTGCCGGCGACGAATTGCAGCTTCGATGATGCTCTCGACATCGCGAAGAGGCCGGGGCCTGACCTGATGTGTTGTGGAATCTGGGGACTCCCGAATTTCGAAAATAATGCGTCCGAATTTGCTGGGCGTTCCCGGATGGACAGCGGGATCGCCCCGACCCGGAATGTCGAAAATGCGTCCAGAAGTCTGTGGCATTCCCGGATCGGCGCCCCGGCACCAACCCGGGAATGTCGAAAAATATGTGTCCGGAAGTCCGCAACATTGCCGGATTGGTGCCCCGGCGCCGACCCGGAAATGTAGAAAAAAATCTCTGTTCTCTGTTGTCATGATTACAGCAGTTTATATTCCACCAGATGCAAACAGTAACTCAGCAATTGGACTCTTATATGATAGTATTAACCATCAACAGAGCACACACCCGAACACGGTCCACATTATCGCAGGGGATTTTAATCATGTGGATTTGAAAACAGCACTCCCCAAACTGTATCAACATGTCAAGTGCGCTACTAGAGAATCTAACACACTGGACAAGGTATATTCAAATATCAGGTTGGGCTACAGAGCTAGACCATTAGCACATTTGGGCCAATCTGATCACATGTCCTTGTTTTTTGTTCCTGCATAAATCCCCATCAGGAAAACTGCTCCTGCCACTATAAAGTCTGTGAGAAGCTGGTCAATTGGTGCATCTCAGCAGCTTCAGGACTGCTTTGACAGGACTAGCTGGGATGTTTTTAAACATCAAGATTTGGATATTTTCACAGACAGTGTTATGTGTTATATTAGGAACTGCATAGACACTGTTATGGTGAACAAACGTATCCGGATCTACCCAAATCGGAAGCCCTGGATGACTCAGAAAGTCCAGAGACTATTGAAAGAAAGGGATATCGCCTTCAGGTCTGGAGATAGGGCTTCTTACAGTATGGTCCGAGCGAACCTGAAGAGAGGAATTAGAGAGGCCAAACTGGACTACAAGAACAGGATTGAGCGGCATCTGGACAGTAATAACAACAGGAAAGTGTGGCAAGGAGTCCAGCAACTTACGAACTACAAGATGAACAACGGAGTTGTAGCGGGCGATGCAGCATTGGCAGAAGAGTTAAACATCTTTTTTGGTCGTTTTGAGGTGGAAGCACCAAAGGAAGCTGCACTACAGTCCCCAGTCCACAGCAGCTTTATCCTTAAAGTAGAGGAGTATGAGGTGAGGCGTATGCTGCGGACGATCAACCCGAGGAAGGCTGCTGGACCCGATGGAATCCCTGGATGTGTGTTGAAAGACTGTGCAGATCAGCTAGCTGGAGTCTTTACCAAGATCTTTAATCAGTCTCTGGCTCAATCTAGGTTTCCATCCTGTTTGAAGTCCTCCACCATAGTTCCTGTACCTAAAAAATCTTATATCTCCAGTCTTAATGATTATCGACCAGTTGCACTTACTCCAGTGGTGATGAAATGTTTTGAAAAACTGGTCCGAATTACATCACATCACTTTCCCCAGAGTTTTGACTCCCCACCAGTTTGCATATCGAGCAAATAAATCTGCAGAGGATGCTGTAGCTACAGTCCTTCATGCTGCACTGTCACATCTGGAACAGCGGGGAAGGTATGCAAGACTGCTTTTCGTGGACTTCAGCTCAGCATTTAATACCATCCTCCTCACAGACTGGTGGTTAAATTAGGGATTTGGGATTTCCACATTCTATATGTATGTGGATAAATAGTTTTTTTGTCCGGACGTAGTCAGAGGGTTAGAGTAGGTCAATGTACATCTACAGATCTGAGTCTTAGTACTGGCTCTCCACAGGGCTGTGTGCTGAGTCCACTGCTCTTTACTTTATACTTACAATTGCATTCCCGCCTATCATAACAACATTATAGTTAAGTTTATGGATGACACCACAGTAGTGGGGCTTATCTCAGCAGGAGATGAGTCTGCTTATAGGGATGAGGTGGAGCGGTTGATTGAGTGGTGCAGAGAGAATAACTTGCTTCTGAACACATTAAAAACTAAGGAGCTCATAATAGATTACAGGAAGAAGAAAACAGATCTTCAACCACTATTCATCAGTGGGGACTGTGTAGAAAGGGTGACCGACTTCCGTTTGTTGGGAGTCCATATTGAGGAGAATTTAACCTGGAGTGTAAACACCTCTGAGCTGCTGAAAAAGGCCCAACAGAGACTGTACTTTCTGAGAGTGCTCAGAAAGAATAAGATCACTCGGAGACTATTGGTGTCTTTTTATCATTGTGTAATAGAAAGTGTACTGACATACTGCATATGTGTGTGGTATGTCAGTTGCACGGTGGCTCAGAGGAAATCACTCCAGCGGGTTATCAATATGGCACAGAAGATCATCGGATGCCCACTCCTCACATTGGAGGAATTACATAGCTCCCGCTGTCTTAAGAAAGCTCAGAATATTGTAGGAGATATTTCTCATCCTGGTCACTCTCTGTTTGTACCACTACCATCAGGCAGAAGGTATAGATCTATTAGAACAAGGACGGAAAGATTCAAAAATAGTTTTTACCCAATAGCATTATCCATGCTAAACTCTGTTAAAAATTAAGTTGACGGGTAATATTGGTGTTGAATGTGTTACATATATATCGTATAGGTGTATGGCTGTTGTTGTTTTTTAAATTGTAGTTTTTATGGATTGTGTAGGAATGTTGCTAGGTGAAAGAGTGTAGGGATGTGGGTATGTTTGGATTTTATGTCAGATTTAATGAGTGTAAGTCATGTTTTGGCATGTGAATGTTGGAGTATGTGTATGGATGGTTTGTTTTTAAATTGTAGATTTTACGTCTTGGATTTTTATGCTGGGTTGTGTGAATGACTGACTGGATGGCACTTTTAATCTCGTTGTATTTATACAATGACAATAAATTGCATTCCTATTCCTATTCCTATTCCTATTCCTATTCCTATTCCTAAAATACGCTCGGAAATCCGTGGCATTCCCGGATCGGCGCCCCGGTGCCGACCCGGTAATGTCGGGAAAAATGCGTGCGGAATTCCGCAGCATTCCCGGATCGGAGCCCCAGCGCCGACCCGGGAATATTAAAAAAAATGCAACTGGAAGTCCGCGGCATTCCCGGATCGCAGCCCCGGCGCCGAACAGGGAATTTCGGAAAAAAATTGCATCCAGAATTCCGCGGCATTCCCATATCGGTGCCCCGGCTCCCACCCGGGAATGTCGAAAAAATGCATCTGGAATTCCGCGGCATTCCCGGATCGAGCTCCCGCGCCGACACGGGAATGTCGAAAAAATGCGGCCGAATTGTGCGGCGCTCCCGGATCGGAGCCCCGGCAGCGACCTGGGAATGTCGGAAAATGCATCCGAAATCCGCTGCATTCCAGGATCGGAGCCCCGGCGCCACCCAGAAATGTCAAAAATGCGTCCGGAATTCCACTGCGCTCCCATATCGGCTCCCCCCTCCCACCCGGGAATGTCGATAAAAATGCGCCCGAATTCCCGAGCATTCCCGGATCGATGGCCCGCGCCGACCCGGGAATGTCAGAAAAAAATGCATCCGGAATTGCGCGGCATTCCCTGATCGGCGCCCTGGCGCCGACCCGGGAATGTTGAAAAAAATGCATCCGGAATTCCGCGGCATTCCCAGATGGGAGCCCCGGCACCGACCCGGGAATGTCGAAAACAATGCGTCCGGAATTCTGATGCGTTCCCGTATCAGCGCCCCAGCGCCCACCCTGGAATGTCGAAAAAGAATGAGTCCGGATTTCCGCAGCATTCCCGGATCGGTGGCCCGGCGCCGACCCGGGAATGTCAGAAAAAAAATGTGTCCGGAATTGCGCGGCATTCCCGGATAGGAGCCCCGGCGCCGACCTGGGAATGTCAGAAAAAATGCATACGGAATTCCGCAGCATTCCCGAATCGGAGCCCCAGCGCCAAACCGGGAATATTGAAAAAAATGCATCTGGAATTCCGCTGCATTCCCGGATTGGAGCCACGGCGGCGACCCGGGAATGTCGGAAAAAATGCGTCCGGAATTGCGCAGCATTCCCGGATCCGTGCCCCGGCGCCCACCCGGGAATGTCAAAAAAAAAGCATCCGGAATCCCGCGGCATTCCCGGATCGGCGCCCGGCGCCACCCGGGAATGTCGAAAAATGCATCCGAATTCCGCGGCGCCCCCGGGATCGGCGCCCGGCACCGACCTGGGAATGTCGAAAAATGCGTCCGGAATTGGGCGGCGTTCCCAGATCGGAGCCCCGGCGCCGACCCGGGAATGTCGAAAAAAATTACATCAGGAATTCCACGGCGTTCCATGTTCGGCGCCCCGGTGGCGACCCGGGAATGTCAAAAAAAATGCGTCCGGAATTCCGCAGCATTCCCGGATCGCAGCCCCGGCGCCGACCCAGAAATGTCGAAAAAAATGCATCCGGAATTCTACTGCGTTCCCGTATTGGCGCCCCGGCGCCCACCCGGGAATGTCGACAAAAAACGAGTCTGGAAATCCGCGGCATTCGCGGACAGGCGCCCCGGCGCCGACCTCAGAATTTCGAAAAAATGCGTCCAGAATTCCGCGGCATACCTGGATCGGTGCCCCGACGCCGACCCGGGAATGTGGAAAAAAATGCATCCAGAATTGCGCGGCATTCCCGGATCGGCACCCCGGCGACCACCCGGGAATGTCGAAAAAAATGCGTCCAGAATTCACGCATACCCTGGATGGGCCCCGGCGCCGACCCGGGAATGTCGAAAATATGCTTCCGGAATTGCGCGGCATTCCCGGATCTGCGCCCCGGCGACCACCCAGGAATGTTGAAAAAAAATGCGTCCGTACTTCTGTGGCATTCCCGGAACGGCACCCTGGCCCCGACCCGGGAATGTCGAAAAAAATGCGTCCGGAAGTCCGCGGCATTCCCAGATTGGCGCCCCGGCACCGACCAGGGAATGTCGAAAAAAATAAGTCCAGAAGTCCGCAACATTGCCAGATCTGTGCCCCGGCGCCAACCCAGGAATGTCAGAAAAAATGCGTCCGGAATTCCGTGGCATTCCCGGAACGGCACCCTGGCGCCAACCCGGGAATGTCGATAAAAAATGCGTCTGGAATTCCGCAGCGTTCTTGTATCGGCGCCCCGGCGCCCACCAGGGAATGTCGAAAAAAATGAGTCCGGAATACCGCAGCATTCCTGGATCGGCGCCCCGACGCCGACCCGGGAATGTCGAAAACTAAAATGAGTCCGGAATTGCGCGGCATTCCTGGATCGGCGACCCGGTGCCGACCCGGGAATGTCAAAAAAATGCGTCCGGAATTCCACGGCGTTCCCGGATCGGTGCCCTGGCGCCGACCCGGGAATGTCGAAAAAATGCGTCCGACTTCAAGGCCATTCCAGGATCGGCGCCCCGGCACCGACCCGGGAATGTCGAATAAATGCGTCCAGAATTCTGCGGCATTCCGGGATCGGCGCCCCGGCGCCGATCTGGGAATTTCAAAAAAAATACATCCGGAATTCCGCTGCGTTCCCATATCGGTGCCCCGGCTCCCACCTGGGAATGTCGATAAAAAATGCGCCCGGAATTCCGCGGTGTTCCCGGATCGCCGGCCCGACGCCTACTCGGTAATGTCAGAAGAAATGCATCCGGAATTCCGCGTCATTCCCGGATAGGAGCCCCGGCACCGACCCGGGAATGTCGAAAACAATGCGTCCGGAATTCCACTGCGCTTCAGATCGGCGCCCGGCGCCCACCCGGGATGTCGAAAAAGAATGAGTCCGGGATTAGCATTCCCGATCGATGGCCCGGCGCCGACCCGGGAATGTCAGAAAAAATGTGTCCGGAATTGCGCGGCATTCCCGGATCGGAGCCCCGGCGCCGACCTGGGCATGTTGGAAAAAATGCGTCCGGAATTCCGCAGCATTCCCGAATCGGAGCCCCAGCGCCAACCCGGGAATATTGAAATAAATGCATCTGGAATTCCGCTGCATTCCCGGGATCGGAGCCCCGGCACGACCCGGAATGTCGAAAAAATGCGTCCGAATTGCGCAGCATTCCCGATCGGTGCCCCCGCGCGCACCCGGGAATGTAAAAAAATTCGTCCGAATCTCACAGAGCATTTCGGATTGGCGCCCGGCGCCACCAGGGGAATGTCGAAAAAATGCATCCGAATTCGCTGCCCGGGGATCAGCGCCCGCGCCGACCCGGGAATGTCGGGGAAATGCGTCCGAATTTCATGCATTCCCGGATCGAGCCCCGCGCCGACACGGGAATGTCGAAAAAATGCATCCGAATTTACCACTGCGCTCCCGTGACATTGGCCGGCGCCGCTCCCGGGAATGTCGAAAAATAATGAGTCCGGAAACTGCGGGCATTTCATGGGATTGGCGCCCGGCGCCACCTCAGAATTTCAAAAATGCATCCGAATTATGCGCATTCCCGGATCGGCACCCCGGCGCCCACCCGGGAATGTTGAACAAAATGCGTCCAGAATTCCGCGGCATACCCGGATCGGCGCCCCGGCGCAGACCCGGGAATGTGGAAAAAAATGCGTCCAGAATTGCGCGGCATTCCCGGATCAGCACCCCGGCGACCACCTGGGAATGTCGGAAAAAATGCGTCCGTACTTCTGTGGCATTCCCGGAACTGCACCCCAGCGCCGACCCGGGAATGTCGAAAAAAATGCGTCCGGATGTCCGCGGCATTCCCAGATCGGTGCCCCAGCACCGACCCGGGAATGTCGAAAAAAATGCGTCCGGAATTCCGCGCCATTCCAGGATCGGCGCCCCGGCACCGACCCGGGAATGTCGAATAAATGCATCCGGAATTCCACGCCATTCCAGGATCGGCGCCCCGGCACCGACCCGGGAATGTCGAATAAATGCGTCCGGAATTCCGCGGCATTCCGGGATCGGCGCCCCGGCGCCGATCTGGGAATTTCGAAAAAAATGCATCCGGAATTATGCGGCGTTCCCGGATCGGAGCCCCGGCGCTGACCCAGGAATGTCGAAAAAAATTGTGTCCCGAATTCCACGGCGTTCCAGGTTCGGCGCCCCAGCGCTGACCCGGGAATGTCGAAAAAATGCATCCGGAATTCCACAGCATTCCCAGATCGGAGCCCCAGCGCCGACCCGGGATTGTCGAAAAAATGCGCTCAGAATTCCCCGGCATTCCCGTTTCGAAGCCCAGAGGCGACCAGGGAATGTGGAAAAAAATGAGTCCAGAATTCCGCGGCATTGCCGGATCGGCGCTCCGGTGCCGACCTGGGAATGTCGAAAAAATGCGTCCGGAATTGCGCGGCATTCCCGGATCGGAGCCCCGGCGCCGACCCGGGAATGTTGAAAAAAAATTGCATCCGGAATTCCACGGCGTTCCAGGTTCGACGCCCCGGCGCCAACGAGGGAATGTAAAAAAAAAGTGTCCGGATTTCCGCAGCATTCCCGGATCGGAGCCCCGGCGCCGACCCGGGAATGTCGGGAAAAATGCGTCCGGAATTGCGCGCTTGGATCTGCGCCCGCACCGACCCGGAATTTCAAAAATGCGCCCAGAATTTCATAAGCGTTTCCGGATCGGCGCCCGCGCCCACCCGGGAATGTCGAAAAAATGCGTCCGGGGCTCAGGCATTTCCCGGATCGGAGCCCTGGCACTGACCCGGAATGTCGAAAAAATTGCGCTCGAATTTCACGCGCGTTTCGGCCGCGCGACCGCGCCGACCCGGAACGCCGAAAAAAATGCGTCCGAATTTCCACGGGCGTTTCCGGGCTCAGGCGCACCGCGCCGACCCGGAATGTCGAAAAATGCATCCGAATTCGCGCCATTCCAGGATCGGGCGCCCGGCATCGACTCCAGGAATGTCGAATAAATGTGTCCGAATTACGTGGCATTCGGGATCGGGCGCCCCAGCGCCGATCTGGGAATGTCGAAAAATGCATCCGAATTACGCGCGCTCCTGGATCGGAGCCCCGGCGCCACCCAGGAATGTCGAAAAAAATTGTGTCCCGACTTCCACGGCGCCCAGGTTCGGCGCCCGGCGCTGACCCGGGAATGTCGAAAAATGCATCCGAATTCCGCGGCATTCCTGGGATCGGCGCCCGGCGCCTACCCGGAATGTCGAAAAAATGCATCCGGGAATTTCCACAGCATTCCCAGATCGGAGCCCCAGCGCCGACCCGGGAATGTCGAAAAAAATGCGCTCAGAATTCCCCGGCATTCCCGTTTCGAAGCCCAGAGGCGACCTGGGAATGTGGAAAAAAATGAGTCCAGAATTCCGCGGCATTGCCGGATCGGCGCCCTGGCGCCGACCTGGGAATGTCGAAAAAAATGCGTCCAGAATTGCGCGGCATTCCCGGATCGGAGCCCCGGCGCCGACCCGGGAATGTTGAAAAAAAATTGCATCCGGAATTCCACGGAGTTCCAGGTTCGGCGCCCCGGCGCCAACCAGGGAATGTAAAAAAAAAGTGTCCGGATTTCCGCAGCATTCCCGGATGGGAGCCCCAGCGCCAACCCAGGAATGTCGGGAAAAAATGCGTCCGGAATTGCGCGGCATTTCTGGATCTGCGCCCCGGCACCGACCCGGGAATTTCGAAAGAATGCGCCCGGAATTCCGCGGCGTTTCTGGATATGCGCCCCGGCACCGACCCGGGAATTTCGAAAAAATGCGTCCGGAATTCCGCGGCGTTCCCGGATCGGCGCCCCAACGCCCACCCGGGAATGTCGAAAAAAATGCGTCCAGAATTCTGTGGCATACCCTGATCGGCGCCCCGGCGCCGACCCGGGAATGTCGAAAATATGCTTCCGGAATTGCGCGGCATTCCCGGATCGGCGCCCCGGCGACCACCCAGGAATGTTGAAAAAAATGCGTCCGCACTTCTGTGGCATTCCCGGAACGGCACCCTGGCCCCGACCCGGGAATGTCGAAAAAAATGCGTCCGGAAGTCAGCGGCATTCCCAGATTGGCGCCCCGGCACCAACCAGGGAATGTCGAAAAAAATAAGTCCAGAAGTCCGCAACATTGCCAGATCGGTGCCCCGGCGCCGACCCAGGAATGTCAGAAAAAATGCGTCCGGAATTCCGTGGCATTCCCGGAACGGCACTCCTGGCGCCAACCCGGGAATGTCGATAAAAATGCGTCCGTATTCCTGCAGCATTCCCGGGATGGTGCCCGGCGCCGACCGGAGAATGTCGAAAAAATGCATCCAGAATTCCACTGCGTTTGTATCGGGCGCCCGGCGCCCACCAGGGAATGTCGAAAAATGAGTCCGAATCCGCAGAGCATTCCTGGATCGGGCGCCCGACGCCGACCCGGGAATGTCGAAAACTAAAATGAGTCCGGAATTGCGCGCATTCCTGGATCGGGCGACCCGGTGCCGACCCGGAATGTCAAAAATGCGTCCGAATTCCACGGCGTTCCCGGATCGGGTGCCCTGGCATTCAAAAAAATGCGTCCGGGACTTTCACATTCCAGGATCGGGCGCCCGCACCGACCCGGGAATGTCAAATAAATGCGTCCGGAATTCCGCAGCATTCGGGATCGGCGCCCGGCGCCGATCTGGGAATTTCAAAAAAATGCATCCGAATTCCGCCATGCGCTCCCATATCGGGTGCCCCGGCCCCACCTGGGAATGTCGATAAAAATGCGCCCGGAATTCCGCGGGCGCTCCCGGATCGCCGCCCGGCGCCTACTGGTAATGTCAGAAGAAATGCATCCGAATTCCCGCCATTCCCGGATCGGAGCCCCGCACCGACCCGGAATGTCGAAAACAATGCGTCCGGAATTCCACTGCGCCCCAGATCGGGCGCCCGGCACCCACCCGGGGATGTCGAAAAAGAATGAGTCCGGATTTCCGCAGCATTCCCGGATCGGCGGCCCGGCGCCGACCCGGGAATGTCAGAAAAAAATGTGTCCGCAATTGCGCGGCATTCCCTGATCGGTGCCCCGGCGCGCACCCGGGAATGTAAAAAAATTCGTCCGAATCCCGCGGCATTCCCGGATCGGCGCCCCGGCGCCGACCAGGGGAATGTCGAAAAAAATGCATCCGGAATTCCGCTGCGTTCCGGGATCAGCGCCCCGGCGCCGACCCGGGAATGTCGAAAATATGCTTCCGGAATTGCGCGGCATTCCCGGATCGGCGCCCCGGCGACCACCCAGGAATGTTGAAAAAAATGCGTCCGTACTTCTGTGGCATTCCCGGAACGGCACCCTGGCCCCGACCCGGGAATGTCGAAAAAAATGCGTCCGGAAGTCCGCGGCATTCCCAGATTGGCGCCCCGGCACCAACCAGGGAATGTTGAAAAAAAATAAGTCCAGAAGTCCGCAACATTGCCAGATCGGTGCCCCGGCGCCGACCCAGGAATGTCAGAAAAAATGCGTCCGGAATTCCGTGGCATTCCCGGCACCCTGGCGCCAACCCGGGAATGTCGATAAAAAATGCGTCCGGTATTCCGCAGCATTCCCGGATCAGCGGCCCGGCGCCGACCGTAGAATGTCGAAAAAAATGCATCCGGAATTCCACTGCGTTCTTGTATCGGCGCCCCGGCGCCCACCAGGGAATGTCGAAAAAAATGATTCCGGAATTCCGCAGCATTCCTGGAGCGGCGCCCCGACGCCGACCCGGGAATGTCGAAAACTAAAATGAGTCCGGAATTGCGCGGCATTCCTGGATCGGCGACCCGGTGCCGACCCGGGAATGTCAAAAAAATGCGTCCGGAATTCCACGGCGTTCCCGGATCGGTGCCCTGGCGCCGACCCGGGAATGTCGAAAAAAATGCGTCCGGAATTCCGCGCCATTCCAGGATCGGCGCCCCGGCACCGACCCGGGAATGTCGAATAAATGCGACCGGAATTCCGCAGATTCTGGGATCGCGCCCGGCGCCGATCTCGAATTTCAAAAAAATGCATCCGGAATTCCGCTGCGTTCCCATATCGGCGCCCCGGCTCCCACCTGGGAATGTCGATAAAAAATGCGCCCGGAATTCCGCGGCGTTCCCGGATTGGCGGCCCGGCGCCGACTCGGTAATGTCAGAAGAAATGCATCCGGAATTCCGCGTCATTCCTGGATAGGAGCCCCGGCACCGACCCGGGAATGTCGAAAACAATGCGTCCGGAATTCCACTGCGTTCCTGTATCGGCGCTCCGGCGCCACCCGGGATGTCGAAAAGAATGAGTCCGATTTTCGCAGCATTCCCGGATCGGATGGCCCGGCGCCACCCGGAATGTCAGAAAAAAATGTGTCCGAATTGCGCGCATTCCCGGATCGGAGCCCCGCGCCGACCTGGGAATGTCGGAAAAAATGCGTCCGGAATTCCGCAGCATTCCCGAATCGGAGCCCCAGCGCCAACCCGGGAATATTGAAAAAAATGCATCTGGAATTCCGCTGCATTCCCGGATCGGAGCCCCGGTGACGACCCGGGAATGTCGAAAAAAATGCGTCCGGAATTGCGCAGCATTCCCGGATCGGTGCCCCGGCGCACACCCGGGAATATAAAAAAAAATTCGTCCGAAATTCCTATTCCAGGCATTCCCGGATGAGCGCCCGGCGCCGGCGCCGACCCGGGAATGTCGAAAAAAATGCATCCGGAATTCCGCTGCGTTCCGGGATCAGCGCCCCGGCGCCGACCCGGGAATGTCGAAAATATGCTTCCGGAATTGCGCGGCATTCCCGGATCGGCGCCCCGGCACCAACCAGGGAATGTCGAAAAAAATAAGTCCAGAAGTCCGCAACATTGCCAGATCGGTGCCCCGGCGCCGACCCAGGAATGTCAGAAAAAATGCGTCCGGAATTCCATGGCATTCACGGAACGGCACCCTGGCGCCAACCCGGGAATGTCGATAAAAAATGCGTCCGGTATTCCGCAGCATTCCCGGATCAGCGGCCCGGCGCCGACCGGAGAATGTCGAAAAAAATGCATCCAGAATTCCACTGCGTTCTTGTATCGGCGCCCCGGCGCCCACCAGGGAATGTCGAAAAAAATGAGTCCGGAATTCCGCAGCATTCCTGGATCGGCGCCCCGACGCCGACCCGGGAATGTCGAAAACTAAAATGAGTCCGGAATTGCGCGGCATTCCTGGATCGGCGACCCGGTGCCGACCCGGGAATGTCAAAAAAATGCGTCCGGAATTCCACGGCGTTCCCGGATCGGTGCCCTGGCGCCGACCTGGGAATGTCGAAAAAAATGCGTCCGGAATTCCACGCCCTTCCAGGATCGGCGCCCCGGCACCGACCCGGGAATGTCGAATAAATGCGTCCGGAATTCTGCGGCATTCCGGGATCGGCGCCCCGGCGCCGATCTGGGAATTTCGAAAAAAATGCATCCGGAATTCCGCTGCGTTCCCATATCGGTGCCCCGGCTCCCACCTGGGAATGTCGATAAAAAATGCGCCCGGAATTCCGCGGCGTTCCCGGATCGGCGGTCCGGCGCCGACTCGGTAATGTCAGAAGAAATGCATCCGGAATTCCGCGTCATTCCCGGATAGGAGCCCCGGCACCGACCCGGGAATGTCGAAAACAATGCGTCCGGAATTCCACTGCGTTCCCGTATCGGCGCCCCGGCGCCCACCCGAAGATGTCGAAAAAGAATGAGTCCGGATTTCCGCAGCATTCCCGGATCGGAGCCCCGGCGCCGACCTGGGAATGTCGGAAAAAATGCGTCCGGAATTCCGCAGCATTCCCGAATCGGAGCCCCAGCGCCAACACGGGAATATTGAAAAAAATGCATCTGGAATTCCGCTGCATTCCCGGATCGGAGACCCGGCGACGACCCGGGAATGTCGAAAAAAATGCGTCCGGAATTGCGCAGCATTCCCGGATCGGTGCCCCGGCGCGCACCCGGGAATGTAAAAAAATTCGTCCGAAATCCCGTGGCATTCCTGGATCGGCGCCCCGGCGCCGACCCGGGGAATGTCGAAAAAAATGCATCCGGAATTCCACTGCGTTCCGGGATCAGCGCCCCGGCGCCGACCCGGGAATGTCGACAAAATGCGTCCGGAATTCCGCGGCATTCCCGGATCGGAGCCCCGGCGCCGACCCGGGAATGTCGAAAAAATGCATCCGGAATTCCACTGCGCCCCGTGACATGCCCGGCGCCTCCCGGAATGTCGAAAAATAATGAGTCCGGAAATCCGTGGCATTCGCGGACCGGCGCCCCGGCGCTGACCTCAGAATTTCGAAAAAATGCATCCGGAATTGCGCGGCATTCCCGGATCGGCACCCCGGCGCCCACCGGGGAATGTTGAAAAAAATGCGTCCAGAATTCCGCGGCATACCCGGATCGGCGCCCCGGCGCAGACCCGGGAATGTGGAAAAAAATGCGTCCAGAATTGCGCGGCATTCCCGGATCAGCACCCCGGCGACCACCTGGGAATGTCGAAAAAAATGCGTCCGTACTTCTGTGGCATTCCCGGAACGGCACCCCAGCGCCGACCCGGGAATGTCGAAAAAAATGCGTCCGGAACTCCGCGGCATTCCCAGATCGGCGCCCTGGCACCGACCAGGGAATGTCGAAAAAAATAAGTCCAGAAGTCCGCAACATTGCCAGATCGGTGCCCCGGCGCCGACCCAAGAATGTCAGAAAAAAATGCGTCCGGAATTCCGTGGCATTCCCGGATCGGCACCCTGGCGCCAACCCGGGAATGTCGATAAAAAATGCGCCCGGTATTCCGCAGCATTCCCGGATCAGCGGCCCGGAGCCGACCGGAGAATGTTGAAAAAAATGCATCCGGAATTCTGCGGCATTCCCGGATCGGAGCCACGGCGCCGACCCAGGACTGTTGAAAAAAATGCATCCGGAATTCCACTGCTTTGTATCGGCGCCCGGCGCCACCAGGGAATGTCAAAAATGAGTCCGAATTCAAGAGCATTCCCGGATCGGCGCCCCGGCACCGACCTGGGAATGTCGAAAAAAATGCGTCCAGAATTGGGCGGCGTTCCCAGATCGGAGCCCCGGCGCCGACCCGGGAATGTCGAAAAAAATTACATCAGGAATTCCACGGCGCCCATGTTCGGCGCCCGGTGCAGACCCGGAATGTCAAAAATGCGTCCGAATTCCGCAGCATTCCCGGGATCGGCGGCCCGGCGCCGACCCGGGAATGTCAGGAAAATATGCATCTGAAATTGCGCTGGCGTTTCCTGATCGGCGCCCGGCGCCGACCCGAGAATGTCGGAAAAATGCATCCGAATTCCGCTGCATTCTCGGATCGGAGCCCCGGCGCCACCCAGGAATGTCGAAAAAAATGCATCCGGAATTCCACTGCGCTTCCCGATTACCCGGCGCCCACCCGGGAATGTCGAAAAAAATGAGTCCGACTTCGCAGCATTCCTGGATCGATGCGGCCCGGCGCCGACCCGGGAATGTCAGAAAAAAATTGGTCCGGAATTACGATGCGCCTCAGATCGGCGCCCGGCGCCCACCCGGAATGTCGATAAAAATGCATCCGAATTCCGCAGCATTCACGGATCGATGCCCCGGCGCCGACCCGGAATGTCAGGAAAATATGCATCTGGAATTGCGCGGCATTCCCTGATCGGCGCCCCGGCGCCGACCCGAGAATGTCGGAAAAATGCATCCGGAATTCCGCGGCATTCCCGGATCGGAGCCCCGGCGCCCACCCAGGAATGTCGAAAAATGCATCCGGAATTCCACTGTGTTCCCGTATTGGCGCCCCGGCGCTCACCCGGGAATGTCGAAAAAATGCGTCCAGAATTGCGCGGCATACCCGGATCGGCGCCCCGCACCGACCCGGGAATGTTGAAAAAAATACGCCCAGAAATCATGCATTCGCGGGACTGCGCCCCGGCGCCGACACCTCGGAATTTCAAAAAATGCATCCGGGAATTGCGCGCATTCCCGGGATTGGCGCCCGCCACCACCCGGGAATGTCGGAAAATGCGCGCCCGCATTTTCAGGCATTCCCGGAACTGCACCCCAGCGCCGACCCGGGAATGTCGAAAAAAATGCGTCCGGAAGTCCGCGGCATTTCCAGATCGGTGCCCCGGCACCGACCAGGGAATGTCGAAAAAAATGCGTCCGGAATTCCGCGCCATTCCAGGATCAGCGCCCCGGCACCGACCCGGGAATGTCGAATAAATGCGTCCGGAATTCCGCGCCATTCCAGGATCGGAGCCCCGGCACCGACCCGGGAATGTCGAATAAATGCGTCCGGAATTACGCGGCATTCCGGGATCGGCGCCCCAGCGCCGATCTGGGAATGTCGAAAAAATGCATCCGGAATTACGCGGCGTTCCTGGATCGGAGCCCCGGCGCCGACCCAGGAATGTCGAAAAAAAATTGTGTCCCGAATTCCACGGCATTCCAGGTTCGCCGCCCCAGCGCTGACCCGGGAATGTCGAAAAAATGCATCCGGAATTCCGCGGCATTCCCGGATCGGCGCCCCGGCGCCTACCCGGGAATGTCAGAAAAAATGCATCCGGAATTCCACAGCATTCCCAGATCGGAGCCCCAGCGCCGACCCGGGAATGTCGAAAAAAATGCGCTCAGAATTCCCCGGCATTCCCGTTTCGAAGCCCAGAGGCGATCAGGGAATGTGGAAAAAAATGAGTCCAGAATTCCGCGGCATTGCCGGATCGGCACCCCGGCGCCGACCTGGGATTGTCGAAAAAATGCGTCCGGAATTGCGCGGCATTCCCGGATCGGAGCCCCGGCGCCGACCCGGGAATGTTGAAAAAAAATTGCATCCGGAATTCCACGGCGTTCCAGGTTCGGCGCCCCGGCGCCAACCAGGGAATGTAAAAAAAAAGTGTCCGGATTTCCGCAGCATTCCCGGATCGGAGCCCAGGCGCCAACCCAGGAATGTCGGGAAAAAATGCGTCCGGAATTGCGCGGCGTTTCTGGATCTGAGCCCCGGCACCGACCCGGGAATTTCGAAAGAATGCGTCCGGAATTCCGCGGCGTTCCCGGATCGGCGCCCCGGCGCCCACCCGGGAACGTCGAAAATGCATCCGAATTTCCACGGCGCTCCCGGGTTCGGCGCCCGGCACCGACCCGGAATGTCGAAAAATTGCATCCGAATTGACGGGCTTTCCAGGTTCGGCGCCCCGGCGCCAACCCGGAAATGTAAAAAAAATTGTGTCCGGATTTCCGCAGCATTCCCGGATCGGAGCCCCAGCGCCGACCCGGGAATGTCGAAAAAATGCGTTCAGAATTCCACGGAGTTCCCGGTTCGGCGCCCCGGTGCCATCCCGGGAACATCGGGAAAAAATGCATCCGAACTTCCGCGGCCTCCCGCGCCGTCCCGGGAACGTCGGGGAAAAAAATGCGTCCAGATTTCCACGGCGTTCCCGGATCGGGAAAAAATGAGTCCGGAAGTCCGCGGCGTTCCCGGATCGGGGCCCCGGCACCGACCCGGGAATGTCGAATAAATGCGTCCGGAATTCCGCGCCATTCCAGGATCGGAGCCCCGGCACCGACCCGGGAATGTCGAATAAATGCGTCCGAATTCGCGATTCGGGATCGGGCGCCCAGCGCCGATCTGGGAATGTCGAAAAATGCATCCGGAATTACGCTGGCGCTCCTGGATCGGAGCCCCGGCGCCACCCAGGAATGTCGAAAAAATTGTGTCCCGACCCCACGGCATTCCAGGTTCGGCGCCCAGCGCTGACCCGGGAATGTCGAAAAATGCATCCGAATTCCGCGTATTCCCGGATCGGCGCCCGGCGCCTACCCGGAATGTCGGAAAAATGCATCCGCACCCCACAGCATTCCCAGATCGGAGCCCCAGCGCCGACCCGGGAATGTCGAAAAAAATGCGCCAGAATTCCCGGCATTCCCTGCTTTCAAGCCCAGAGGTGACCAGGGAATGTGGAAAAAAATGAGTCCAGAATTCCGCGGCATTGCCGGATCGGGCGCCGGCGCCGACCTGGGAATGTCGAAAAATGCGTCCGGAATTATGCGGGCATTCCCGGGATCGGAGCCCCGCGCCACCCGGGAATGTTGAAAAAATTGCATCCGAATTCCACGGCGTTCCAGGTTCGGCGCCCCGGCGCCAACCAGGGAATGTAAAAAAAAAGTGTCCGGATTTCCGCAGCATTCCCGGATCGGAGCCCAGGCGCCAACCCAGGAATGTCGGGAAAAAATGCGTCCGGAATTGCGCGGCGTTTCTGGATCTGAGCCCCGGCACCGACCCGGGAATTTCGAAAGAATGCATCCGAATTCATGGGCGTTCGGATCGGCGCCCGGCGCCCACCCGGAACGCTTAAAAAATGCGTCCGAATTTCCACGGCGTTTCCCGGGGGGGCGACTGGCGCCGACCCGGAATGTCGAAAAATGCATCCGAATTCCGCTGCCGCCCCAGGATCGGGCGCCCGCACCGACCCGGAATGTCGAAAAAACTGCATCCGAATTGACGGGCTTTCCAGGTTCGGCGCCCGCGCCAACCCGAAATGTAAAAAATTGTGTCCGGATTTCGCAGCATTCCCGGATCGAGCCCCAGCGCCGACCCGGGAATGTCGAAAAAATGCGTCCAGAATTCCACGGAGTTCCCGGCTCGGCGCCCGGCGCCATCCCGGTAACATCGGGAAAAAATGCATCCGAACTTCCGCGGCCTCCCGCTCCGTCCCGGGATCGTCGGGGAAAAAATGCATCCAGATTTCCACGGCGCTCCCGGATCGGGAAAAAATGAGTCCGGAAGTCCGCGGCGTTCCCGGATCGGGCTCCTGCGCCACCCGGGAACGCCGGAAAAATGCGTCCGACTTCCGCGCCTTCCCGGATCGGCCCGCGCCGCCTGGGAACGCCAGGAAAAAATACGTCCGAATTCCGCGCGCGCCCGATCGGGGCCCGCGCCGCCCGGCACGGGGAAAAAATGATTCCGGAATTCCGCGGCGTTCCAGGATCAGGGCCCCGGCGACGACCCGGGAATGTTGGGGGAAAAATACGTCCGGAATTCCGCGGCGTTCCCGGATCGGGGCCCGCGCCGCCCGGCACGCCGGGAAAAAATGAGTCCGAATTCCGCGGGCGCTCCCGGATCGGGCACCAGCGCCGCCCGGGAACGCTGGGAAATGAGTCCGAATTCGCGGGCATTCCCGGATCGGGGCCCCGGCGCCGACCCGGAAACGTTGGGAAAAAATGAGTCCGGAATTCCGCTGCGTTCCCGGATCGGGGCCCGGCGCCGTCCCAGGAACGTTGGGAAAAAATGAGTCTGGAATTCCACGACGTTCCTGGATCGGGAAAAAATGAGTCCGGAAGTCCGCGGCGTTCCCGGATCGGGGCCCCGGCGCCGACCCGGGAACGTCAGAAAAAATGCGTCCGGACTTCCGCGGCCTTCCCTGATCGGGGCCCCAGCGCCGTTCTGGGAATGTCGGGAACAAATGCGTCCGGACTTCCACTGCGTTCCCGGATCGATTCCCCGGCGCCGAACCGGGAACTTCGGGAAAAATGCGTCCGGAATTCCGCGGCGTTCCCGGATCGGGGCCCCGGCGCCGGCCCGGGAACATCAGGAAACAATACGTCCAGAATTCCGCGGCGTTCCCGGATCTGGGCCCCGGCGCCGGCCCGGGAACATCGGGAAAAAATGCATCCGAATTCCGCGCGCGCTTCCCGGATCGGGCCCCGGCGCCGCCCGGAACTTCCGAATAAAGGAGTCCGAATTCCGCAGCATTCCCGGGATCGGGCACCGCGCCGCCTGGGAATGTCGGGAAAAATTGGCCCAGAATTTCCACGGCATTCGCGGGTCAGGGCCCCGGCGCCGAGCCGAGAACGTCAGAAAAAAATGCGTCCGGAATTGCGCGGCATTCCCGGATCGGCCCCCCCGGCGCCGAGCTGAGAATGTCAGGAAAAAATGCGTCCAGAATTCCGCAGCGTTCCCGGTTCGGGGCCCCGGCACCGACCCGGGAACGTCGGGAAAAATGCAACCAGAATTGCGTGGCGCGTTCGGGTCGGGCCCCGCGCCCGAGCCGGGAACGCCGGAAAAATTCGCCCGAATTGCGCGGGCGTTACCGGTCGGGCCCCGGCGCCGAGCCGGGAACGTCGGAAAAAAATGCGTCCGGAATTGCGCGGCGTTCCTGGGTTGCGGCCCCGGTGCCGAGCCAGGAACTTCGGAAAAAAATGCGTCCGGAATTGCCGGGCGTTCCCGGATCGGGGCCCCAGCGCCGAGCCACGAATGTAGGAAAAAATTGTCCGAATTCCCGGCGCTCGCGGTCGGGCCCGCCCGAGCCGGGAACGCCAGAAAAAAGGCATCCGGAATTGGGAGGCGCTCCCGACCGGGCCCGGCGCCGAGCCGAACGCCGGAAAATAATGCGTCTTGAATTGCGCGGGCGCTCCCGGTCGGGCCCCGTGCCGAGCCGCGAACGTCGGAAAAAATGCGTACGGAATTGCGCAGCGTTCCCGGGTCGGGGCCCCGGCGCCGACCCGGGAATGTGGGGGAAAAAATGCATCCGGAATTCCACGGTGTACCCGGATCGGTGCCCCGGCACCGACCCGGGAATGTCGGGAAAAAATGTGTCCGGAATTCCGCGGCGTTCCCCGATCGGGGCCCCGGTGCCGCCCCGGGAATATTGGGAAAAAATGCGTCCGGAATTCCCCGGCGTTCCGGGATCTGGGCCCCGGCGCCGATCTGGGAATTTCGAAAAAAATGCATCCGGAATTCCGCTGCGTTCCCATATCGGTGCCCCGGCTCCCACCTGGGAATGTCGATAAAAAATGCGCCCGGAATTCCGCGGCGTTCCCGGATCGCCGGCCCGGCGCCTACTCGGTAATGTCAGAAGAAATGCATCCGGAATTCCGCGTCATTCCCGGATAGGAGCCCCGGCACCGACCCGGGAATGTCGAAAACAATGCGTCCGGAATTCCACTGCGTTCCCGTATCGGCGCCCCGGCGCCCACCCGGGGATGTCGAAAAAGAATGAGTCCGGATTTCCGCAGCATTCCCGGATCGATGCCCGGCGCCACCCGGGAATGTCAGAAAAAAAATGTGTCCGCAATTGCGCGGCATTCCCGGATCGGAGCCCCGGCGCCGACCTGGGAATGTTGGAAAAAATGCATCCGGAATTCCGCAGCATTCCCGAATCGGAGCCCCAGCGCCAACCCGGGAATATTGAAAAAAATGCATCTGGAATTCCGCTGCATTCCCGGATCGGAGCCCCGGCGACGACCCGGGAATGTCGAAAAAAATGCGTCCGGAATTGCGCAGCATTCCCGGATCGGTGCCCCGGCGCGCACCCGGGAATGTAAAAAAAATTCGCCCGAATCTCACAGGCATTTCCGGATTGGCGCCGCGCCACCAGGGGAATGTCGAAAAATGCATCCGAATTCCGCTATGCCCGGGATCAGCGCCCGGCGCCACCCGGGAATGTCGAAAAAATGCTTCCGGAATTGCGCGGCATTCCCGGATCGGCGCCCCGGCGACCACCCAGGAATGTTGAAAAAAATGCGTCCGTACTTCTGTGGCATTCCCGGAACGGCACCCTGGCCCCGACCCGGGAATGTCGAAAAAAATGCGTCCGGAAGTCCGCGGCATTCCCAGATTGGCGCCCCAGCACCAACCAGGGAATGTTGAAAAAAAATAAGTCCAGAAGTCCGCAACATTGCCAGATCGGTGCCCCGGCGCCACCCAGGAATGTCAGAAAATGCGTCCGGGATTCCGTGGCATTCCCGCACCCTGGCGCCAACCCGGGAATGTCGATAAAAAATGCGTCCGGTATTCCGCAGCATTCCCGGATCAGCGGCCCGGCGCCGACCGTAGAATGTCGAAAAAAATGCATCCGGAATTCCAC
This sequence comes from Phrynocephalus forsythii, assembly GCA_029282475.1. Lineage (NCBI taxonomy): Eukaryota > Metazoa > Chordata > Lepidosauria > Squamata > Agamidae > Phrynocephalus > Phrynocephalus forsythii. Next base: position 11,282 of record JAPFRF010000021.1, on the reverse strand, counting down.
TGCGTTCTTGTATCGGCGCCCCGGCGCCCACCAGGGAATGTCGAAAAAAATGATTCCGGAATTCCGCAGCATTCCTGGAGCGGCGCCCCGACGCCGACCCAGGAATGTCGAAAACTAAAATGAGTCCGGAATTGCGCGGCATTCCTGGATCGGCGACCCGGTGCCGACCCGGGAATGTCAAAAATGCGTCCGAATTTTACGGCGCTCCCGGATCGGTGCCCTGGCGCCACCCGGAATGTCGAAAAAAATGCGTCCGGAATTCCGCGCCATTCCAGGATCGGCGCCCCGGCACCGACCCGGGAATGTCGAATAAATGCGACCGGAATTCCGCGGCATTCCGGGATTGGCGCCCCGGCGCCGATCTCGGAATTTCAAAAAAAATGCATCCGAATTCCGCTGCGCTCCCATATCGGCGCCCAGCTCCCACCTGGGAATGTCGATAAAAATGCGCCCGAAATTCCACGGCGTTTCCCGGATCGGGCGGCCCGGCGCCGACTCGGTAATGTCAGAAGAAATGCATCCGGAATTCCGCGTCATTCCTGGATAGGAGCCCCGGCACCGACCCGGGAATGTCGAAAACAATGCGTCTGGAATTCCACTGCGTTCCCGTATCGGCGCTCCGGCGCCCACCCGGGATGTCGAAAAGAATGAGTCCGGATTTTCGCAGCATTCCCGGATCGATGGCCCGGCGCCACCCGGAATGTCAGAAAAAATGTGTCCGGAATTTGCTGGCATTCCCGGATCGGAGCCCCGCGCCGACCTGGGAATGTCGGAAAATGCGTCCGGAATTTTGAGCATTCCCGAATCGGAGCCCCAGCGCCAACCCGGGAATATTGAAAAATGCATCTGGAATTCCGCTGCATTCCCGGGATCGGAGCCCCGCGACGACCCGGAATGTCAAAAATGCGTCCGAATTTCCACGGCGCTTCCCGGATCGGTGCCCTGGCGCCACCCGGAATGTCGAAAAATGCGTCTGACTCGCGCCATTCCAGGATCGGGCGCCCGCACCGACCCGGGAATGTCGAATAAATGCGACCGGAATTCCGCGGCATTCCGGGATTGGCGCCCCGGCGCCGACCCGGGAATGTCGAAAATATGCTTCCTGAATTGCGCGGCATTCCCTGATCGGCGCCCCGGTGACCACCCAGGAATGTTGAAAAAATGCGTCCGTATTTTCTGTGGCATTCCCGAACGGCACCCTGGCCCCGACCCGGGAATGTCGAAAATGCGTCCGGAAAGTCACAGCATTCCCAGATTGGCGCCCGGCACCAACCAGGGAATGTCGAAAAATAAGTCCAGAAGTCCGCAACATTGCCAGATCGGTGCCCCGGCGCCGACCCAGGAATGTCAGAAAAAATGCGTCCGGAATTCCATGGCATTCACGGAACGGCACCCTGGCGCCAACCCGGGAATGTCGATAAAAAATGCGTCCGGTATTCCGCAGCATTCCCGGATCAGCGGCCCGGCGCCGACCGTAGAATGTCGAAAAAAATGCATACGGAATTCCACTCATGTTTGTATCGGCGCCCGGCGCCCACCAGGAATGTCGGGAAAAATGATTCCGACTTCCGCAGCATTCCTGGATCGGCGCCCCGACGCCGACCCGGGAATGTCGAAAACTAAAATGAGTCCGGAATTGCGCGGCATTCCTGGATCGGCGACCCGGTGCCGACCCGGGAATGTCAAAAAAATGCGTCCGGAATTCCACGGCGTTCCCGGATTGGTGCCCTGGCGCCGACCTGGGAATGTCGAAAAAAATGCGTCCGGAATTCCACGCCATTCCAGGATCGGCGCCCCGGCACCGACCCGGGAATGTCGAATAAATGCGTCCGAATTCTGCGGCATTCCGGGATCGGCGCCCCGGCGCCGATCTGGGAATTTCAAAAATGCATCCGAATTCCGCCATGCTCCCATATCGGGTGCCCCGGCCCCACCTGGGAATGTCGATAAAAATGCGCCCGAATTCCACGGCGTTCCGGATCGGGGTCCGCGCCACTGGTAATGTCAGAAGAAATGCATCCGGAATTCCGCGTCATTCCCGGATAGGAGCCCCGGCACCGACCCGGGAATGTCGAAAACAATGCGTCCGGAATTCCACTGCGTTCCCGTATCGGCGCCCCGGCGCCCACCCGAAGATGTCGAAAAAGAATGAGTCCGGATTTCCGCAGCATTCCCGGATCGGCGGCCCGGCGCCGACCCGGGAATGTCAGAAAAAATGTGTCCGGAATTGCGCGGCATTCCCGGATCGGAGCCCCGGCGCCGACCTGGGAATGTCGGAAAAAATGCGTCCGGAATTCCGCAGCATTCCCGAATCGGAGCCCCAGCGCCAACCCGGGAATATTGAAAAAAATGCATCTGGAATTCCGCTGCATTCCCGGATCGGAGACCCGGCATTTACCCGGAATGTCGAAAAAAATGCGTCCGGAATTATGCAGCATTCCCGATCGGTGCCCCGCCGCGCACTCCGAAATGTAAAAAATTCGTCCGAATCCCGTGGGCATTCCTGGATTGCGCCCGCGCCACCCGGGAATGTCGAAAAAATGCATCCGGAATTCCACTGCGTTCCGGGATCAGCGCCCCGGCGCCGACCGGGAATGTCGACAAAATGCGTCCGAATTCATGCATTCCCGGATCGGAGCCCCGGCGCCGACCCGGGAATGTCGAAAAATGCATCCGGAATTTCCACTGCGCTTCCCCGACATGGCGCCCGGCGCCTCCCGGGAATGTCGAAAAATAATGAGTCCGGAAACTGCGGGCATTCATGGACCGGCGCCCCGGCGCTGACCTCAGAATTTCAAAAAATGCATCCGAATTGCGCGCATTCCCGATCGGCACCCCGGCGCCACCCGGAATGTTGAAAAAATGCGTCCAGAATTCCGCGCATACCCGGGATCGGCGCCCGCGCAGACCCGGGAATGTGGAAAAAATGCGTCCAGAATTGCGCGGCATTCCCGGATCAGCACCCCGCGACCACCTGGGAATGTCGAAAAAATGCGTCCGTATTTTCAGGGTATTCCCGAACGGCACCCCAGCGCCGACCCGGAATGTCGAAAAAAATGCGTCCGGGAACTCATGCGGCATTCCCAGATCGGGCGCCCTGGCACCCCACCAGGAATGTCGAAAAATAAGTCCAGAAGTCCGCAACATTGCCAGATCGGTGCCCCGGCGCCGACCCAAGAATGTCAGAAAAAATGCGTCCGGGAATTCCGTGGGCATTCCCGGATCGGGCACTCCTGGCGCCAACCCGGGAATGTCGATAAAAATGCGCCCGGTATTCCGCAGCATTCCCGGATCAGCCCGGAGCCGACCGGAGAATGTTGAAAAAAATGCATCCGGAATTCTGCGGCATTCCCGGATCGGAGCCACGGCGCCGACCCAGGAATGTTGAAAAAAATGCATCCGGAATTCCACTGCGTTCTTGTATCGGCGCCCCGGCGCCCACCAGGGAATGTCAAAAAAAATGAGTCCGGAATTCCGCAGCATTCCCGGATCGGCGCCCCGGCACCGACCTGGGAATGTCGAAAAAAATGCGTCCAGAATTGGGCGGCGTTCCCAGATCGGAGCCCCGGCGCCGACCCGGGAATGTCGAAAAAAATTACATCAGGAATTCCACGGCGTTCCATGTTCGGCGCCCCGGTGCAGACCCGGGAATGTCAAAAAAAATGCGTCCGGAATTCCGCAGCATTCCCGGATCGGCGGCCCGGCGTCGTCCCGGGAATGTCAGGAAAAATATGCATCTGGAATTGCGCTGGCGTTTCCTGGGATCGGGCGCCCGGCGCCGACCCGAGAATGTCGGAAAAATGCATCCGAATTCACTGGCATTCTCGGATCGGAGCCCCGCGCCACCCAGGAATGTCGAAAAAATGCATCCGAATTTGATTGCTGCGCTCCCGGATTGGAGCCCCGGCGCCCACCCGGGAATGTCGAAAAAAATGAGTCCGAATTCCGCAGCATTCCTGGATCGATGGCCCGGCGCCGACCCGGGAATGTCAGAAAAAAAATTCGTCCGAATTACGATGCGTTCCCCAGATCGGCGCCCGGCGCCCACCCGGAATGTCGATAAAAAATGCATCCGAATTCCGCAGCATTCACGGATCGAGGCCCGGCGCCGACCCGGGAATGTCAGGAAAATATGCATCTGAATTGCGCGGTATTCCCTGGGATCGGGCGCCCGGCGCCACCCGAGAATGTCGGAAAATGCATCCGAATTCCGCGGCATTCCCGGATCGGAGCCCCGCGCCCACCCAGGAATGTCGAAAATGCATCCGAATTCCACTGTGTTCCCAGATTGGCGCCCGGCGCCACCCGGAATGTCGAAAAATGCGTCCAGAATTGCGCAGCATACCCGGGATCGGCGCCCGCACCGACCCGGGAATGTTGAAAAATACGCCCAGAAATCTGCGGGCATTCATGACCTGCGCCCGGCGCCGACCTCGAATTTCAAAAAATGCATCCGGGAATTATAAGGCATTCCCGGGATTGGCGCCCGCCACCACCCGGGAATGTCGGAAAATGCGTCCGTATTTTCTGGGCATTCCCGAACTGCACCCCAGCGCCGACCCGGAATGTCGAAAAAAATGCGTCCGGAAGTCCGCGGCATTTCCAGATCAGTGCCCCGGCACCGACCAGGGAATGTCGAAAAAAATGCGTCCGGAATTCCGCGCCATTCCAGGATCAGCGCCCGGCACCGACCCGGGAATGTCGAATAAATGCGTCCGAATTCCCGCGCCATTCCAGGATCGGAGCCCCGGCACCGACCCGGGAATGTCGAATAAATGCGTCCGGAATTCCGCGGCATTCCGGGATCGGCGCCCCAGCGCCGATCTGGGAATGTCGAAAAAATGCATCCGGAATTACGCGGCGTTCCTGGATCGGAGCCCCGGCGCCGACCCAGGAATGTCGAAAAAAAATTGTGTCCCGAATTCCACGGCATTCCAGGTTCGGCGCCCCAGCGCTGACCCGGGAATGTCGAAAAAATGCATCCGGAATTCCGCGGCATTCCCGGATCGGCGCCCCGGCGCCTACCCGGGAATGTCGGAAAAAATGCATCCGGAATTCCACAGCATTCCCAGATCGGAGCCCCAGCGCCGACCCGGGAATGTCGAAAAAAATGCGCTCAGAATTCCCCGGCATTCCCGTTTCGAAGCCCAGAGGCGATCAGGGAATGTGGAAAAAAATGAGTCCAGAATTCCGCGGCATTGCCGGATCGGCACCCCGGCGCCGACCTGGGAATGTCGAAAAAATGCGTCCGGAATTGCGCATGGCATTCCCGGGATCGGAGCCCGGCGCCACCCGGGAATGTTGAAAAAAATTGCATCCGAATTCCACGGCGTTTCCAGGTTCGAGCCCCGGCCAACCAGGGAATGTAAAAAAGTGTCCGGATTTTCGCAGCATTCCCGGATCGGAGCCCAGGCGCCAACCCAGGAATGTCGGGAAAAATGCGTCCGGAATTGCGCGGGGCGCTTGGATCTGGAGCCCCGCACCGACCCGGGAATTTCAAAGAATGCGTCCGAATTCCGCGGGCGTTTCGGATCGGGCGCCCGGCGCCCACCCGAACGCTGAAAAATGCATCCGAATTCCACGGCGCTCCCGGGTTCGGGCGCCCGCACCAACCCGGAATGTCGAAAAAATTGCATCCGAATTGACGGCTTTCCAGGTTCGGCGCCCGCGCCAACCCGAAATGTAAAAAATTGTGTCCGATTTTCGCAGCATTCCCGAATCGAGCCCCAGCGCCACCCGGAATGTCGAAAAATGCGCTCAGAATTCCACGGAGTTCCCGGGTTCGGGCGCCCGGCGCCATCCCGGGAACATCGGGAAAAAATGCATCCGAACTTCCGCTGTTCCTCCCGCGCCGCCCCGGGAACGCCGGGAAAAAATGCGCCCAGATTTCCACGGCGCTCCCGGATCGGGAAAAAATGAGTCCGAAGTCCGCGCGCGCCCCGGATCGGGCCCCGCACCGACCCGGAATGTCGAATAAATGCGTCCGGGATTCGCGCCATTCCAGGATCGAGCCCGCACCGACCCGGGAATGTCGAATAAATGCGTCCGAATTCCGCAGCGTTTCGGGATCGGGCGCCCAGCGCCGATCTGGGAATGTCGAAAAATGCATCCGAATTACGCGCGCTCCTGGATCGGAGCCCGGCGCCACCCAGGAATGTCGAAAAAAATTGTGTCCCGACTTCCACGGCATTCCAGGTTCGCGCCCAGCGCTGACCCGGGAATGTCGAAAAATGCATCCGGAATTCCGCGGCATTCCCGGATCGGCGCCCCGGCGCCTACCCGGGAATGTCGGAAAAAATGCATCCGCAATTCCACAGCATTCCCAGATCGGAGCCCCAGCGCCGACCCGGGAATGTCGAAAAAATTGCGCTCAGAATTCCCGGCATTCCTGCTTCAAGCCCAGAGGTGACCAGGGAATGTGGAAAAAATGAGTCCAGAATTCCGCGGATTGCCGGGATTGGCGCCGGCGCCGACCTGGGAATGTCGAAAAATGCGTCCGGAATTAGCGCGCATTCCCGGGATCGGAGCCCCGGCGCCGACCCGGGAATGTTGAAAAAAAATTGCATCCGGAATTCCACGGCGTTCCAGGTTCGGCGCCCCGGCGCCAACCAGGGAATGTAAAAAAAAAGTGTCCGGATTTCCGCAGCATTCCCGGATCGGAGCCCAGGCGCCAACCCAGGAATGTCGGGAAAAAATGCGTCCGGAATTGCGCGGCGTTTCTGGATCTGAGCCCCGGCACCGACCCGGGAATTTCGAAAGAATGCATCCAGAATTCCGCGGCGTTCCCGGATCGGCGCCCCGGCGCCCACCCGGGAACGTCGAAAAAATGCGTCCGAATTTCCACGGCGTTCCTGATCGGGCGACTTGCGCCCACCCGGGAATGTCGGGAAAAAAATGCATCCGAATTCCGCTGCTGCTCCAGGATCGGGCCCGGCACCGACCCGGGAATGTCGAAAAAAATTGCATCCGGAATTCGACGGCTTTCCAGGTTCGGCGCCCCGGCGCCAACCCGGAAATGTAAAAAAAATTGTGTCCGGATTTCCGCAGCATTCCCGGATCGGAGCCCCAGCGCCGACCCGGGAATGTCGAAAAAATGCGTCCAGAATTCCACGGAGTTCCCGGTTCGGCGCCCCGGCGCCATCCCGGTAACATCGGGAAAAAATGCATCCGAACTCTCCGCGCCTCCCGCCCGGCCCGGGATCGCCGGGAAAAAATGCATCCAGATTTCCGGGCGCTCCCGGATCGGGAAAAAATGAGTCCGGGAAAATGAGTCGCGCGCTCCCGGATCGGGGCCCCTGCGCCGACCCGGGAACGTCGGAAAAAATGCGTCCGGACTTCCGCGGCCTTCCCGGATCGGGGCTCCGGCGCCGGCCTGGGAACGTCAGGAAAAAATACGTCCGGAATTCCGCGGCGTTCCCGGATCGGGGCCCCGCGCCGGCCCGGGCACGTGGGGAAAAAATGATTCCGGAATTCCGCGGCGTTCCAGGATCAGGGCCCCGGCGACGACCCGGGAATGTTGGGGGAAAAATACGTCCGGAATTCCGCGCGCTCCCGGATCGAGGCCCCGCCCGCCCGGGCACGCTGGGAAAAAATGAGTCCGAATTCCCGGCGCTCCCGGATCGGGCACCAGCGCCGCCCGGAACGCCGGGAAAATGAGTCCGAATTCCGCGGCATTCCCGGATCGGGGCCCCGGCGCCGACCCGGAAACGTTGGGAAAAAATGAGTCCGGAATTCCGCTGCGTTCCCGGATCGGAGGCCCGGCGCCGTCCCGGAACGTTGGGAAAAAATGAGTCTGGAATTCCACGACGCTCCTGGATCGGGAAAAATGAGTCCGGAAAACATGCCCGGATCGGGCCCCGGCGCCGACCCGAACGCCAGAAAAATGCGTCCGGACTTCCGCGGCCTTCCCTGATCGGGGCCCCAGCGCCGTTCTGGGAATGTCGGGAACAAATGCGTCCGGACTTCCACTGCGTTCCCGGATCGATTCCCCGGCGCCGAACCGGGAACTTCGGGAAAAATGCGTCCGGAATTCCGCGGCGTTCCCGGATCGGGGCCCCGGCACCGGCCCGGGAACATCAGGAAACAATACGTCCAGAATTCCGCGGCGTTCCCGGATCTGGGCCCCGGCGCCGGCCCGGGAACATCGGGAAAAAATGCATCCGGATTTCCGCGGCGTTCCCGGATCGGGGCCCCGGCGCCGGCCCGGGAACTTCCGGAATAAAGGAGTCCGGAATTCCGCAGCATTCCCGGATCGGGGCACCGGCGTCGGCCTGGGAATGTCGGGAAAAAATTCGTCCAGAATTCCACGGCATTCGCGGGTCAGGGCCCCGGCGCCGAGCCGAGAACGTCAGAAAAAAATGCGTCCGGAATTGCGCGGCATTCCCGGATCGGCCCCCCCGGCGCCGAGCTGAGAATGTCAGGAAAAAATGCGTCCAGAATTCCGCAGCGTTCCCGGTTCGGGGCCCCGGCACCGACCCGGGAACGTCGGGAAAAATGCAACCAGAATTGCGTGGCATTGCCCGGTCGGGGCCCCGGCGCCGAGCCGGGAACGTCGGAAAAAATTCGTCCGGAATTGCGCGGCGTTACCGGGTCGGGGCCCCGGCGCCGAGCCGGGAACGTCGGAAAAAAATGCGTCCGGAATTGCGCGGCGTTCCTGGGTTGCGGCCCCGGTGCCGAGCCAGGAACTTCGGAAAAAAATGCGTCCGGAATTGCCGGGCGTTCCCGGATCGGGGCCCCAGCGCCGAGCCGCGAATGTAGGAAAAAAAATTGTCCGGAATTCCCGGCGTCGCTGGCTGGTCGGGGCCCGCCCGAGCCGGGAACGTCAGAAAAAAAGGCATCCGGAATTGGGAGGCGTTCCTGGACCGGGGCCCCGGCGCCGAGCCGAGAACGTCGGAAAATAATGCGTCCTGAATTGCGCGGGCGCCCCGGGTCGGGCCCCGTGCCGAGCCGCTAACGCCGGAAAAAATGCGACGGAATTGCGCAGCGCCCCCGGTCGGGCCCCGCGCCACCCGGGAATGTGGGGAAAAAATGCATCCGAATTCCACGGCATACCCGGATCGGGTGCCCGCACCGACCCGGAATGTCGGGAAAAAATGTGTCCGAATTCCGCGCGCTCCCGGGATCGGGGCCCGGCGCCGCCCGGGAATATTGGGAAAAATGCGTCCGGAATTCCCCGGCGTTCCGGGATCGGGGCCCCGGCGCCGAGCTGGGAACGTCAGAAAAAAAGGCGTCCGGAATTGCGCGGGCGCTCCCGGTCGGCGCTGACCCCGATCCGGGAACGCTGGGAAAAAAAGGCATCCGAATTGCGCGGGCGCTCCCGGTCGGGCCCTGGCGCCGAGCCGAGAATGACGGAGAAAAAAGGCGCCCGAATTGCGCGGCGCGTGACCCGTGATCGGGCCTCGGCGCCTACCCGGGAATGTCGGGAGAAAAATGAGTCCGGAATTCCACGGCATTTCCGGATCGGGCTCTGGCGCCACCCGGAACGCTGGGAAAAAATACATCCGAATTCTGGCGGCGTTCCCGGATCGGGCCTCGGCGCTGGTCCGGGAACGCCGGGAAAAATGCGTCCGAATTCCGCGGCGCTCCCGGATCGGGTCCTGGTGCCGACCCGGGAACGCTGGAAAAATGCGCCCGACTTCCGTGGCCTTCCTGGATCGGGCCCCGGCGCCGCATCGCGAACTTCAGGAAAAATGAGTCCAGAATTGCGCGGCGCGCCCGGGATCGGGCCCCGCCCGAGCCGGAACGCCGAAAAAATGCGTCCGAATTCCGCGGCGCCCCCGGATCGGGCCCCGCGCCGAGCCGGGAACGCCGAAAAAATGTGTCCGAATTCCGCGCGCCCCGACCGGGCCCCCGGCGCCAACCCGGGAATGTGGGGGAAAAATGCATCCGGACTTCCACGGCGTACCCGGATCGGTGCCCCGGCACCGACCCGGGAATGTCGGGAAAAAATGTGTCCGGAATTCCGCAGCGTTCCCCGATCGGGGCCCCGGTGTCGCCCCGGGAAGATTGGGAAAAAATGCGTCCGGAATTCCCCGGCGTTCCGGGATCGGGGCCCCGGCGCCGAGCTGGGAACGTCAGAAAAAAAGGCGTCCGGAATTGCGCGGCGTACCCGGGTCGACGCCGGGACCCCGATCCGGGAACTTCGGGAAAAAAGGCATCCGGAATTGCGCGGCGCTCCCGGTCGGGGCCCTGGCGCCGAGCCGAAATGACGGAGAAAAAACGCGCCCGAATTGCGCGGGCGTTCCCGGATCGGGCCTCGGCGCCTACCCGGGAATGTCGGGAGAAAAAATGAGTCCGGAATTCCACGGCGTTTCCGGATCGGAGCTCTGGCGCCGACCCGGGAACGTCGGGAAAAAAATACATCCGGAATTCTGCGGCATTCCTGGATCGGGGCCCCGGCGCTGGTCCGGGAACGTCGGGAAAAATGCGTCCGGAATTCCGTGGCGTTCCCGGATCGGGGTCCTGGTGCCGACCCGGGAACGTCGGGAAAAATGCGTCCGGACTTCCGTGGCCTTCCTGGATCGGGGCCCCGGCGCCGTACAGCGAACTTCAGGAAAAAATGCGTCCGGACTTCCGCGGCCTCTCGGCACCATCCCGGGAACGTCGGGGGAAAAATGCATCCGGTATTCCGCGGTGTTCCGGGATCGGGGCCCCGGCGCCGGCCCGGGCATGTCGGGAAAAAATGCATCCAGAATTCCGCAGCGCTCCCGGATCGGGGCACCGATGCCGGCCCGGGAACGTCGGGAAAAAATGAGTCCGGAATTCCACGGCGTTTCCGGATCGGAGCTCTGGCGCCGACCCGGGAACTTCGGGAAAAAATACGTCCGGAATTCTGCAGCGTTCCCGGATCGGGGCCCGGCGCCGGCCCGGGAACGTCGGGAAAAAAATGAGTCTGGAATTCCGCTGCGTTCCCGGATCGGGGCCCCGGCGCCGGCCCGGGAACGTCGGGAAAAATGCTTCCGGAATTCCGCGGCGTTCCAGGATCGGGGCCCCGGCGACGACCCGGGAATGTCGGGGAAAAATGCATCCTGTATTCAACGTTGTTCAGGGATCGTGGCCCCGGAGCTGGCCCGGATACGTCAGGAAAAAATGCGTCTGGAATTCCGCGGCGTTCCCGGATCGGGGCACCGGCGCCGGCCCGGGAACGTCAGGAAAAAATGCATCCGGAATTCTGCGACGTTCCCGAATCGGGGCCCCGGCGCCGACCCGGGAACGTCAGGAATAAATGAGTCCGGAATTCCGCTGCGTTCCCGGATCGGGTGCCCGGCGCTGGCCCGGGAACG
>JAPFRF010000003.1:127186880-127215305 GCA_029282475.1 Phrynocephalus forsythii | reverse complement strand
TCCAAGCCTGATCAAGCCTGCACAAAAGGCGAGTCAGTCAGTCCAAAAATTATTGAGAAAAACAATATCATTCCATTAGTGATTGCTGGCTCGACCTCGAATGCACAAAATGATAGGCAGTAGCCACAAAGAAAGTTTGACATCATGCAAACACTCACTGAATATGCATCATGAAGCTCTAACTTTGGAACAGATGAAACACAAGCCTGAACAAACTGCTTCCTCTGCAGAAAAGGGAAAAAAATACACAAGAGAAATCAACCATTCCATTCTGCAGAAGCAAAAGATGGGTGTGCGTGTGTATCATTGTCATATGCTTGCTTAACACTTGAATTTATCCCTAACTAAACAAATAAAGTATAGTTTATAGATAGTACAGCTATGGATGTCAGAGTGCGAAGTGAGATTGGAATTTTGGAAGTCCTTTCATCTTTAGAACCCCACAAAAGGCTCCAATATAGCCTTTAGGCCTCATGCTCCTTGTGAACAGCACATAAAGCAATGGACACTCCTGTATTTCTAAGAATAAAGTCTTATCTAGAGCATACCGACCATCCAAGCATCTCAATGCTGAAGGACTTAGAAAGAGTAAAGATTGGAAGAGAATTTGAGACAGTAAGAGGCGGCCTGGAGCAGCACGATTATTGTAGACACAGCATCTTGCAAGTAAAAACTCACGTCATTGCAAAGCATGCTCGAGAAAACCTCAAAGTCATCACAAAGTGCCACTTAGCATGTTTCTACCGAGGGCAAGCTTTTTCCAGCACAAGAAGGAAAAAAAAATCGGCATGCTCTTATAAACAATGGAAAGCAAAACTCAATGTCCCCACATTATTCTTTTTATTTTTAAAGTCAAAAATTAAAAACCTGGAATCTACAGGGCGGGAAAATATCTTGAGCGCTCCGCGGCCAAAATTAGTTTTCGCCATCTGATAAAATCGCCCTGCCCCTCTGACCTACGAATTGCCTCCAAACAGCGCCAGCGTCCCATTCCTCCTGGAATGCCTCGCGCTGGAATGCCTCGGCCCTCCTGGAATGCGTTGCCACCTTGGAACGCGCCCTCGGCCCGGGGAGCTCCGCCATCCATGAATCGCGCTGCCTCCTCTTTAGTCTATACCCTGGTCACGTCGCTCCTGCTCCCAAGTAGTGACGCAAAGGCGCCCACTTTGCCACTTCTTCGAGTGGCCATGCTGTACAAATTGGCGGCGGAGGCTCTGAAGGATCCAGCAATGGCAAGATGCGCAGAGTCGCAGCCATCAAACCTGACATTTAGGCAGCCCTAAAAAGAAAAGGGAAATTTATATATTTATATGAAAGAATTTAGGGCTCTTGGATAGGCCACATATAAAAGGAGTTTTGTAGGTGTTCTCTATGGGTTTAGTCCTGAGGATAGATCCCGGCAGTGGGATGGAATCCATGCGTGGGCGATCGTGTCGCAGCAGCATTGGCACCAGATTGGTGGGGCTTGTGAGGGCAGTGTTTGACCAGTTTGGGCTCGAGATGGGTTGCCCGGTGGGGGCGTGGTGTTTAGATGTCATGCCCGGATGGGACAGTCTCTTGTACTGTGTCTGCTCAAGTGGAAGGTTCCACTGGAGCATGGCCACATTGCTCTTGTTCTTAGCGCTCATGTGCCAGACGCCTTCTTGCTCCTCTTCATCGCCACTGACTACTTCATGTGCCAGCGACAAAATTGTAGGGGGATGGTCCAAAGTGGAGTTGAGCTCACGAGTTGAGCTCAAATCAACACAAATCAACTCAAGTCAATATAGTCAATAAGAAGTATTACAAAGGAAATCTAAATTGAACAAATGAAGGTTCTAGCAAACTTTAAAATATTAAAAACATAAATATTTGAGTTAAAAGTTTCTATAAGATTGAAATGTTAAAAAAGACAAAGTTCATGAGAACTTATCTTTTATAAAACTATATTATTTTATTATGACAATTGTTACAGCTGTCATATTTGATTTGACTACTTAATATTTTTGGAATATTTTACAGCTGTAAATACTATTCCTTCATTCAAAAGATTTTTTAGGGTTCTTGAGAAGATGGGAAGCAAAGGAAAATACAAGATCTGTAAGTAAGAGTTGTAGTGCAAAGGAAATGAGAATGCTAATTTTGTTTCACTATTACAATTTCTATATTACACTCTTGGTCCTTATTACCCATCTGGGATTGTGGAAATCACTATCATGATTGATAAAATGCTCCTGTTACTTTCTGAAATAACAGTCTAGAGCAAGAGAAATGAAGAAATGAAGAGCATGGCAGAAAGCACCAAGAAATCTACTCCATAAAACTTTCCATAACATTTGTAATATATATTAATTCATATTAAAAACTTTGTTGCCTATTATATCGCAATCCTCTCATATGATAAGACCAAGGTATATTTTTAGTGAATCCTCATTAACAAGAGGAATTTTTGTAAATAATAATAAAAGAAATTGAAATCTTTTTGAAAGGCTCAAAAGTAATATCACATCAAAGAATCAACTTTTTCTACATTTCCAAGACTGAAAGGCAATCTCTTATGAGAGAATGGTAGCATGCCAACGTGCTCTGCCACTATAATGTGGTTTATATTTCTTTGCAATTTATTTCCCTAGACATTTGGCATGTGTAGAAAAGAATATATATGTAGCAAAGTATTTTCATCATAATGATAAAGCATGTGTATACATGATAATCTAAAATTCTAAAAGCTCTTATGTTTACAAGAAAGCTATGATTATAAAGCCCCATTTCCAAGACTGACATTTAAAGAATCTGAATATTGTTAGTGTCATAATAAATAAACCTCATTCCCAAGACTAAAACTTAGTATATAAACTATCTAGAAAAGTTGTAGTCATCGTAAGTTTTTTGTTCTCCTTGAGCTCTTTAGAAGTTTGTATTGAAATGGCTCAAGGAAAGCCACTTACTGCTTATATTTGGCCCCCAGCATTTCATATCAATCTCCACCTCCATCCCTTAAGTTCTACCAACATTCCCACCTTTCACCTCCACATAATAATCCTTTTTCTACTGAAGGCTCTAGTGAAGTTAAACTAGAGCTCCTATATGTGAAATTTTTGATCTTCATGCTAGAGAGAGGATTGCATCCAGCGCTGTCAAGAGCAATGCCACATGTTTTTGCAAGATCTTGCTCCCGACATGGTGGGATTATTTGAAAACACAAAATGCTATTACATTCGGTGTCCAATATGCTACTTTTTCTTGGACAAGACAAATGGCTCTATGGGTTTACAAACTTTTCTTGAGCACTGTAAGAATTGCCTAATAATAGGTCTAAAAATGTGCACATGGGATGTACAATAGATTCAAGAATGAGTTACAAACACATACCCACTATTGTTTCATGGTGAGGAACAACATCCCCTTAGGAAACACTACATCGGCTAGTGCAAAATATGGGGTTTTTATGCCACCTACAGTGGAATGTAAAATCTAGAATTACTTTACTATACTATAATATTGTCACTATTAAAAAAAAAATATAATAATAAAATGATATTAGTTGTAGGTAACATACCTTGTTCTAGAAGGTGCTATCATAGTTGTTGACAAAATGTTGAAGGTCCTTCAACATTTTGTAAACAACTATGTTGATAGCACCTGGAGGAGATGACAACACACAAGCACTACAAAGTGATGGTGACAGTGAGAATGATAATTTGCAATTATGATATCGATATTGACACTGACATGGTGACAATTTTACCGACATCTGACACTTTGATAATTGACATTTAACATATAACAAGCTTTTATTTTATGTAAGGATGCATTTAATTTTCTTTTGCCTCATCATCAACATAATGATTTATTTTTATACTTCCCTCCTATATTGGTATTGTGGGGAAGATTCACCTTGCATATGTTGAGCCATGGCTTTTGCATAGTCAGGGAGATTTCCAAAGCCTCCAATTCTAGAAACTCCAGGGTGACTATGATCTATAAATTAGAATTAAATATATTGAAATTTTAATAAACATAATTTACCTCCTTGAGGTTCGAGGCAACTTCACAAAATCCTCTAAACCGACATTTGAAGAAGTGATGTTTTCAATAGCAAACACGACTACCAAAGTCACGTGTTGCCTCCACCATAGAACCACTATCTGCTATGCAATCAATCACAACACCATTTGGTGGATAATAGAGCAAGACTTGCATTGCCGATGAAGTTGAAATCGGTACCCTAGAAACGTGTTGTGGATTTGCTCATCCACAAGGTTGGGAATGATGTTAGTGGAATTGTTGTACCCAAACAAAACACGTGCTACATGTTTGCTATCATATGAAACCCATCATGCACATTTTTGCAGAAGGAATGATAGGGTCCACATCATAACCCGAAAATAAAAATGTTTAGAAATTAGATAAAAATATAAAATACATACTCACCTTTTCAAGGCTTCCCTTGGACACCCCTCGTATCGACGCCCAATAGGATCCATGATGCACCCGGAAGAGAATGACTTGAAATGAACTTCTCTGGCACATCATAAGCTCATACATCCATTGGGGTCATTCGGTAGAATGAAGACGACATGGCCAGCTTCGAGCATAAGTGCTTCAAGGACAACAAGAGGAATGCATTGTATATGTGGTTAGGTGTGAGAAAGTTCAATCCTCAACTTTCCTATCGATATCCGAAAGACCATCTCGGGAAAGTCAAAGAGAATGAAGTCCTGCAACCAGGAGCAAGGGCCTTTGTATCTTTAGCACCAACAGTTGAATTAGTACCATATATCCATGTTGATGTCATCTTTTTTGAAAGATGTCAACAATCTATTATAAGAGCTAATGAAGATACACAATGCCTCTATGTGTTATTGGGGACACATAATGGACCTATAAAAGAGCTAAGTGAATGAAAAAAACAATAAATAGTATGTTATACTGTTATATGGCGTATTGTCGAGGAGAGTTCCTCCAACTCCTCTTCACGAGCATCTTGTCGAGCTGGAATGAAATTACTACCAATAGTCATTGCTATAAAAACATGTATTACCACCTTTATTTGTAAAATTCACTTTTGCTTACTCTCGAGGTCGACGTGATATTCTCTTGAACCACTTGATCATCGTTATTTACTGGTGGAACCTGATCCAGATCTTGGTTGTTTGATGGTTGAACTGGAGCATGATCCTGGTTGTTTGGTGGTGGAACACGAACTTGATCTAAAGCTTCTTCATCCTCATTTCCATTATCACTTGCATTGCCATCGTTGCTTGCATTGACAACTTCCTCGTGATCTAGTGTAGAGGTCTCCTTCCTAAAGAGCTCCAACTCCCAAGGGCATTCTATCTTCCGTGCCTTTTGGAACTCTTGCAAACATTGTTGGGTATATTCCTTCATCCTTTACACCCTTTGCAACAAGTCAAATGAAAATTGGTGCCTCAAATGGCAAGCCTCTATATCGAAGATATTTGTAAACAATATATATTAAAAAAGTCTTAGAAATCATATTATACCTGTAAATAGCACATCACATGAAATAAAGTTGACCATGTTGGCAATCATAAGTTGTTGTGCTTGTAGACTTCTTTGGCAGCCACCCCTCTTTGATCCCTTCCAATGACATGTTGATGTAGGTGTTGAAAGACATGAAAGTGCCATTTAGATCGTCACCAATGTGTAGTGCCAAGAATTTCTCACCTTCACTTATAGTTTGTGTGATGTAGACAACCCTTCTCATCATATTCTCAAATAGTTTTAGCAGTCCTTTCTCTTTTGTTCATCAAGAAAACATTGAGGAACTTCAGTCTCTATCTATTGTTTATATGGAAGCTTTGATTTTGCGATATTGTAAATCATATATTTAGAGTTTTGTTCACTGCAAAAAGTAATATATGCATAATTGAGAAAAATGAAGTGAGATAAGAAACTTACATTCATGAGAAGAAATTTCAGCTATAGTCTCTAGCCACTCCTTGGCTTACAATTGCTAAGGCTAATGCATACTAGTTTCTTCAACTTTAAAGGACTTTTCATGTTGAATTTTGTGCTCAATTTGAACGAACTTAAACTGAGAGCTCTTCCTAACTTCTTCTCGGGATATGCAAGTTCATAAGCATCTTGCTTAACCTTCACTAAAGGCTAAAAACCAAAACAATTAAAAGAGGCTTTTATAAAATAAAAGGGAAAGACATACCTTACACCACATAATGAGCATAAAATTGATTGGGTTTGTTGAACCAAGTTGTACCGTCATTTTGAGTGCGTGAGTGTCGAACAAGTGTGTTGCGAGATCATCACCATAATGTTGGCGATGTCATCCTCACTCCAAGTCTGCAAAAAATTGAAGTTGCTCGATATATCATGGACAAGGTTTTGTTTTTGAACAACAAATTGCCCAAGCTTACATTTAAACACAACAAAATAAGTTAAAGTGGAGTTAGAGGTAAAACTATAAAACTTACACATTGATTTTTTGGCAGGCCAAGATAAGTTTGTTGACATCCAAAGGTCCTGCGAGACATGGCCGACTAGAATGTTGATATAGTGAGACGGGATCATCGTGGTGGAAAATGATGATCATACACTTCATCCAAGCTCCATATCGGTGGTTACCATCAATAATTTGGAACATTATCCTCGCAAGCTGTCGAGTCTCGGGATGTTTGATAAGCATGTCATCAAATTCTAGGGACTTCCTCCAAATAGGATCCTAGTTATTCACAATCTTGGGTGTGATGGTAATGATCTCCGTTGTTCTTGGCTTGCAAAAAGAGATTAGAAACATATTGATGTTTGTTGCAAGGCCATTTTATTTGAACAAGCTATATATATCCTGAGTTGACATACTTAGATGCTGTACGGACAAGGTTCATCTTGAATAAAATGGCAAAGTGGGATTTCTTTGATCATGTCACAAGGGGCCTGCCCACTTGAGCACCTCAAGTGTTTGGTGAACTGTTTTTTTCCCTTGTCTCACCATAGAAGTCTCTTTTGAAAGCACCGATTTACTAGTTTCGGGAAAGTCGTGATTCTTTGGACTCCTAAAGATGGAGTGGTTCTTTATTGGGGCCGAGGTTATTTGAATAACCTCGGCCTTGGCCGCAATTTGGTGTGGCGAGGTGGGCCGGCCTTAAAGAAGCAATCAAGAAAGAAGCAAGAGGAAAAATTTGGAAGTGGAAGCAATCAAATGTGAAACTCACCTTTGGTGGCATCTTTCCTTCCCGATTTCTTAATCGTGCGAGGATTTCTTGTCAAACTAAATAAAGATCTCCCCGCTTGCGCTCAATCTCTCGGCACTTTCTAGCTGCGGGCCAAGGTTAATCTCTTTGGGGCCCAGCTCAATCTCTCCATCTCTTGTGTGCTCAATCGCCGATCTCCTTCAAGCTCAATCGCAGATTCTTTGTGCTCAATCTATCTCTTTTGTGCTCAATCTCTGGTGTGCTCCACTCATAGTGCGGGCAGTAACCTAATCTTGGCGGCTACCCTAACCCTAATCCTGATGGCTGCCGAGGTTTAACCCTAACCAATCTCTCATCCTGGCCATTCATTCCAAAATAACCTCATTTATCACAATATCTTTGATCTTATTTTATCTTATCATTATTATTTTTGTAAATTATGCTTCTTTTTATTTTGTATATTTTAATGATGATATAACTAGCACCTATCAACATTTCTATTATTAGAGATATGATATTATATTTTATAAATTATCTAGAAAGGATGCATTCTCATCAATATTTTGTACATATTTTGGAATCATTACAAGAACTTTAAAGAGTATAAATAAGGCACATTAAAATATGTTGTACTATATCCATCTATGAATGGATGAATCCTCATCCAGAAATTTATTTTGTGTTGTATTAGATCCTAAACAATAGGCACGTGCTTTAAATGTCATTGAGCAAATTGTTCACAATTATATATGAAACTTAAGTTGTACTATATGAATCAAATCTGTTAGTGAAGAATCATTGACAAGATTTATTATCAAGATTTATTATCATCTACCACTTAAAATTTGACAACTTGACATATCACACGTATTACATAGTCAAATTGGATCTCTTTTTTTGACATAAATAGCAGAATGTCATTACTGGTATCATTATTAACTATCAAACTTCACTTGCAAAAAAATCCTTCCTTTGATCTATGTGTATACATGCATCAAACATCATAATAGATGATAGTAATATTAATACTGTCACACTTGAACATGTTAAATTTGCTATAGAATTTAATTTCATTTTATACGTTGTCTTCTTTATTACTCTATTTAAATTTTAATTATGTTTCACTATGGATTTTTACAAGTAGCATAAAAGGAGAGAAAACTCCAAAACCTATTGAGAAGGATGGAAAGGTTTCTTCTTCATTTTCGAAATCACCCACCTCTTCACTCTCTCGAGTATTGTTTTTAAAAAGTTTTTTATGTTGACCATTTGATCTTCGTTTTGGCTCTAT
Source organism: Phrynocephalus forsythii (assembly GCA_029282475.1). NCBI lineage: Eukaryota > Metazoa > Chordata > Lepidosauria > Squamata > Agamidae > Phrynocephalus > Phrynocephalus forsythii. The sequence continues at coordinate 127,206,863 of JAPFRF010000003.1, read as the reverse complement.
TTCTTTAGAGGTTGTGATTCGCAACAACACTAGTATTTAGTTGTATACTTGTTTTTTCTTTCTAGTGTGGGCGAGGGTGGACAACAATGGGATTTACAAAATTCCAAGTCGAAGGAGATTTGAGGTGTTTGGATCTCTAGTCAAAATGCCAAAATGCGCTCTAGCCAAAGTGAATGTGAAGCAAGAGTCGGTCATTATCCTCTCTTGTCCTCTTCTAGTTCAAGTGGAGAAGTCATGCTAGTGTCGGCACCGATTCACAGCCCAACTCTAGCTCCGGCTCAACTCTAGCTCCAACTTTTAAAGTAATATTCAAAGCTATTAGCAATGCTTTCCAGTTTTCACGCCTCTCAATCGATGTGCACTTGTTTTTGTATAGCTCATTAGTGAGCTTCCATCCTCCTACAATGGCAGCATTTTCTTTGAGCTACCACTCTTTGTCAGCAAGACGGTTCCAAATGAAAGGGGATGGAAACCAAGCAGGATGTCCACAATTGGTGCAAGATCAAGACCACACACTTCAACATTTTGAAGGCATAGTGTCTATAGTTCATTGTGGCGCGCATTTAAATTGTGTGGATGAAGCATGCAATCAAACCTGGGCCGTAGAAACTCTATATTTTTCAAAGGGTCTGATCAATCCTCCCTAGCCCGTGACACCATTGCTGTTGGATTCAAGTGTCGATTCTGTAAAAATGCTCCTCTATGTCGTGCTATCTGCGAGGCCAAGATGTACTACTTTCTTCCGCGGGATGGAATGGCTAGAAGAGCTGTAGTGCATGTTGGCACACACATGCATCCAATGCAGGAAGGGATACAAAGGAGTTCTTTCAACTGTTCAAAGATGTTGTGCAGCAAGAGACTATGAGAAACTCATCTCGCAACTCCGAAGCATATTTAAAGACTGTCCTTAAGGATTTTATCACAAACACCTTACTCAATCCAGTTGCCAAAAGACTCAACTAAACAAGGCTAGCTTAAGTGACTTACTATGAGGAGTACAACCTGCTACTAGCCTAAGGAGGTACATCTGATATATTTCATATGTTATAATAATAATTTTTCTTACATTATATTGTTTAGGATAAAATCTTGATGATGTGAATCTTTGAGAGGGGAAGTTGCAATCAAAAATTGACTCCATCCTTGAATTGAAACGGACCTGTCCATACGAGTTCATCCACTTGAATGAGTTTCCGGACCTGCCGTGAATGAGTAAGAGTGCCCCTTCGTCTTCAAAATGTCTACCATGGGCCCCGCCCGGTGTAAATCTTGTCTCCCGAATGGACATGTTTGGGTCCAGTGACCTTGCAAATGCATGGGTACATTTTGACCATATGGAGCGCGTATCGAGTTGGACAACCATGGGAGCTCATGTATGATCCAAGGTAATTTTTATTCTTATTATATTGAAATTGTTGTAATATTTGTGTTTTTATAGGCTACATTGTAACTTAACAATTGCGACAACAGAGTTTAAAGTACAAGACCGGATAGCACAAGAAATATTTTTGGAAGTCCTCTCCGATATTGTCCTAAAGCGGTAGTAAGCCTACAAACTTTCGTAGTTTCATGGCGAGATGGGGCTGGTGCAAACTGGAATGGTGTTTGAGCAGCTTTTGGGAATGGTCAGCCATTGAAGGTCGTGAGAGGACTTGTGAGTTCCATTGGGCTCAAAGCCTAAACCAGCACTACCACCTTATCAAGCCGGAGTTTCAATCAATATTTTAAGAGTTGTGCAAACAATGTTAGGTTGCACCTTGAAGAAGAGCATGAGGCAAAAGCAAACGAGATTTGAATGTTGTGGCGTGAAGGTGGCCATACAGATGTAAGTTGCCTACCACAACTTGAGTCATGGTTAGGTGGTGGGAAGTTAGGATGTTCAAATGGGGATATCACTCTTTCAAGTTGATTTCTATTTTTTTCTTCTCCTTTTATTACCTTTTAATATTGCATTTTCCATTAGGATCAACCACTTGAGGACCTCGCATACACCCCAATTGTGAATCTCTTTGAAAGTAAGCACTAGAGTTGGTGTTTCTCGGGAAAGAAAGGGAAGATGAGTCTATACAAAGTTTAACTATCAAATTTGATACGTGCTATAGAGCAATCTTCAAAAGCGTTAGCATTCTAGGAAGGAAGATACATGGGAACAAGGCCTTCTTTATTGAGATGTTATATGATAGGATGAAGAGGAAATTAACTCTACCCGCCCAAAAAAGTGGCAATTTCATGTCCGTGGCACATCTATGGAGTACACTCCTTGGGCTTTTATTGGTGATATGAAGAATGTTCGCTCAAAGCGTCGTTTTTCTTTTGGGGAAGATGTTGGTACGACCTTAGAGCGAAAAGCTCTCACAAGCCTGATGTCGAGTACCATTCTGCTCCAAGACACCACCTCCAAACTGAAAGCCACCTTAAGTAGCATGGAGTGCATCACACAGGTTGAAATTCTGGCCGCGTGTCCAAGCAAAATCAAATCTAAGGTGTAAGGGATGCTTCCAGGGGCAAGTGTTGGGCTTGGATTCATAGTGACAAATCTGCTACTCTTTCTAGCCCCATGTTTTTATGGGGAACGAAAGCAAGTAGGATTTTCGAGATGGTCGGAGTTTAACTAGGCATTCGAGTGTACTTAGACTGAATGAGCATAAGGACGGAATTCCTACGTGTTAGCTAAACATACTTAGCCCAGTAAGGAGTTCCCGTTTCGTTTTGTTTTGCATTTGCTAGTGACAAGAACCCTTGCGTATTGAGATTAGTCCCTCAATATTCGCTAAATGATAGCTTACCGCGGTCTACCAAACACCTCACTATCATGCCCTTTTTTTAGTCTCATTTCGATCCCAAATGCTAATTATAGAAAGTGTCTAAATTTGCTCATTTGGCATATCTATGGAATGTAGAGATGAGCCTAAACACAATGGTGTTCGTCCCATGTCCAAATTTGCAATCTAGCACCATTCTATTTTTAGTAAGTTTCAAGCTTGTCTCAAAGAGACTAACTCCTAATACTAAGGAGGCTTGGGGGTAAAAGCCCAAAGTGTGTTCCTCAAAGGGGGGTTCCAAATGTATAGTAAGGATAGTGGGTAGGTTAGGCATAGTCTAGCTCTTGCTTGCATATCTTTATTTTGTTACGTGTCCTAAACTTGGGTTTAAGCCAAGTTAACTAATGGCCTATGCTTCTCTTATGAAACGGCCATGAGCGGGCAGTGCAATGAATAAAAGTTTCTGATCCAGCTCTGGTGATTGCAGTGCTTTGAGTTTCATAGCGGCATGGCAAAATCAAGAACTAGGACTATTTCCCATGTTAACTATTGGGCTATATCCTTTTGGTTTCTAAAAGAGGTTTGAGAATATTCTGAGAAGTTACTTTTTGTTTATAATGTTTAAAATCCTTAACAAATCCAAAATTCCCTAAGTCCTTCTTTATCCTTTCTTTTCTAATTGTTCAAGTAATCATGCGGTCCATTGAATGTCTTGTTCCTGGTTATCTCTCAATGTGTGTGGGATCCTCAAGCAACGCCAAAATTGTCAAGTTGATAATATTCTTTCCTTCAATCAGTCAAAAAGCTCTTTTACAAGATCCAAAATTCCACACTTTACATGCTCATAAAAAGGGCATTCCCAATCTCAAAATGGTGTTCCAGTAGATTTTTATTTGGTGATGAATCCTGGCACCATCGTCCTCTAGGTGTTTTTGGAGAATGGCATTTTCAGTGGGTGGATAAAGCCAAAGAGATCTTCAAAAAGATGGTGGACCATTTGTCACATGTGATAGAATGCTATGAGTGCAATACTAATGCTCTAAAAAGGCTCTTTTGTTTCTTTAATCTATCCAGGGTGGATTGCATTATATTTGGGTTCTTGATTTACTTAAGTCTTTCATTAAGAAAGGTTCATAGCTAAAATTTTGAATACAATACACAGCAATATAATTTATATTACCTACATCTTTCTGGATAATTTGAAATCGTGCATAATTGCACAAAGCATATCTAAATTATTTAATTTATAAAATTAAAAAAATAACTCATAATTTTGCATTAACTATAAAGAACTAATATTATAAATTATTTAAATAATTGAAATCATTCATAGAATTATAATTTCCAAGGAAAGGGTTCCATTTTTCTTTTATTGAATCATAAGCTATATATAATATTATTATTTTATAAAATTACATAACAATTATATTTTATTTATATAATTTATTTAAAATAAAATATAAAATAAAATTATAAATTTATTTTTCAACTTTAAAATGATATAACAACTGCAATTATTGTTTTAAAAGATTTTATCTAAATAAAACAAGCTTAAAAATCCATATAACATCATTTCATATAACTATTATTAGGTAGGACAAATTTGCATGATTCTATGAATGATGTGATATGATTTACATGATTTTATGCATGATTTCATAAATCACATCATTCTATTCTAATTAGAAATGATTGTCCAATTAAAGTTCTTATTCATCGTTAGTCATCAAAAGAGATCAAAATTTTATATGCAAATGTCAAGAAAATGTTAAAAAAGTGTTATTCAAAAGTTATTGAATCTTTAAACATGTGATTCTTCATTTTTGTAACAAAGTGTAATAGAGTATTCATGTTTTGCATCAACTATTGTTTGTTAAATAAAGTAATGATCTTGGATGTATATTCTTTTCCTCACATTACTGATCTTTTGGATTTTCTAAAGAGACATTAATTTACCAAGTTAAATTTTGCTTTTAGGTATTGGCAAGTACTGATAACCAAGGAAGATATTCCCAAGATTACTTTTCATACACTATATGATTTATATGAGTTTTTTATGATACCATTTAGTTTGAACAATGTTTCAGCAACTTGTAATGAATGATAAACAAAGTTCTTTACAATATGTTAGAGGTGATTATTAATTTTATTAATGATATCTTTTTCCACTTGAAGAAGGGGACATGGGAAGAAGATATTCATGATATTTGTAAGATGTTGGATTGGTTGTGAGAAATTAATTTAAAACTGAAGAGATCAAAGTGCATATTTGAGTCTATAGATACTATTTATCTTGGGTATTATATTTCTTACATAATCCTAAAAAGTTTGTGGCTATTCTCAAGTTCTCTATGTAATGTTATTTAGGTAAGGTGTAATATTTAATCATATTTCACCATTGCGAGCATTATTGCAAATCTTTCATTTGTGTAGCACCCTCCTATTTTTCTCTCCTTAAGCCAATTGAAAGAGGCAATTGCTTAATGAAAAAGCCTCTAGTGGTTATTTTATCCTCATTTATTCTTTAAAGTTTCAAGGATCTATAGTGACAATTTAGCCAAATCTCATCCCATAATTACATGTTACAATCACCCTTTTTTAGAGATGTCAATATCCTCATTGGTTATTGGAGCCAAGGGGAACCATGCCCAAAGTCCTCATTGGCTATTGAGCTAAGAGGAATTAACACTTCTATTTTAGAGATGTCAATATGGGGATTGGCTATTGAGCCAAGGGGACCATGTCAATGTCCTCATTGGCTATTGAACTAAGGGGGAACTAACATTTCTATTTCCACATTGGCTATCAATCTTTCAATTATGTAAACTAACCATTCCATATAAGGCTTAGTCATCCACCCATATCGTAGTCCCATGGTGGATCTATCAATCTTTCAATTATGTAGACTAACTATTCCATGTTTGGCAATTAGTCATCCCACTCATACCGTAGTCCCATGATGAATAGTTTCTGTGGATATTTCATACAAAAAGGACATATGCATGGATGCCCAATACATTTAAGGGTAAAAATATACCTTACTCAAGGGTATATTATATTTGTAAGTAACCACTAATCAATAAAGAATCAAACCCGTGCCTGTAAGCTCCCGAGTTTAGACTTTTGGGACGTCACTCAACCTAGTATTATTTAAACCTAAAGACACTTAACTCCAAGTATCCCAAGACCCTTAACCGATTGGAAAAGGGGTGCACTCTTATTCATGGGCCTTTTCCCTTTATATTTGAATCAAATGGATCATCTCTCAAGTCGTTCTCTTTGGTTGTTTACAATCCATTATGCTTCCCTCGCAAGTTTCCGTCGTGAACGTCACCTGAGCCCATAGCTCTTCCGAGCCTCCCCTTTCTTGACATCCCAAGACCCTTAACCGATTGGAAAAGGGGGTGCACTTTTATTCATGGGCCCTTTCCCTCTATATTTGAACCATGGATCGTTTCTCGAGTTGTTCCCTTTGGTTGCTTACAATCCATTATGTTTTTTGCAAGTTTACACCCTCGTGAGCGGAGGTTGAGAGCCACAGGCTCTCCGAGAGCCCCACCTCTTGACACCCTACCTCTTGGGTCGAGCCTAGTGGGAGCAAATTGGACCAGCCAGATGTCAATCAACTTGTGGTATGATTCCCCTAGCCAACCAACAGAGTCGGACCAGAGACCTCTCTAATACCAAATATAAACTCTTGAGTTTGGACTTTCAGGAGGTAGTACTATTCAAACCCAAGGACGATTAACTCCCAAATATCCCAAAACCCTTAATTAATTGGAAAGGGGTGCACTCTTGTTCATGGGCCCTTTTCCTCTATATTTGAACCCCATGAATCCATCTGTCAAGTCATTCTCTTTGGTTGCTTACAGTGCCATTTCCTTTAATACCACATATAACACATTTATCTTTCTCCCCTTAAACTAACCGGAAAAGGGGCAATTACTTGATGAAAGAGCCCTTAGTGGTTATTTTATCCCTATTTATCCCCTAAGGTTCTAAAACTCCACGGTGACAGTATATTTAAATCTCATTCTATAATCATACGCACTATAATTTAATTTGTAGACTGTGAGTGGGCATTTACGGATCTCAAAGAGTTGTTGATAACTCCTTCAATTTTGGCATATTTTGACTATACTCGACCTTTCATTTTGTGTGTGAATGCTTTTGATATTGGTCTTAGAGGTATGTTGATATAAGAGAGCCTGAGTGTGTTTGTCAATGCTATCCCATTATATATATCTACCATACATTGCAACTAATAGAGGTGAATTATTCCATGATAGAGAAGGAGTGTTTAGCAATAGTTTAGAGTTTTAAAAAACTTTATGCATATCTACATGGTTTTAGGACATTACTAAAAGGTGATCATATTGCATTTATTTTGTTATTAAAGTGGAAGAATTTAGTTGGTCGTATTGCTTAGTGGGCTTTAAATTAAATATATAATTTCAATGTTGTTCATCATTTGGGGAGTTTTATGGTTAATGTTGATGTTTTTCTTAAACTTTTATTCCTTCTTTGCTATCTTTTCATATTTTGATAAGTCTGTTTCAACATTTATGGATTTTTTGGACAAGGATTCTATATAGCGAGTGGTTGTTATAGTTGATATTCATTGTCCAGGTCAATGCAGACCAAAATTTATTTTCTCTTGATAAGTTTATAAAGCTCAAAAAGTTAAAGTTATGAATTTGAAAACTTTGTAACGGGTTTAAAAATCTTTCATCACTTGTTGAGTTATTTCAGCATTTACATTTTTAATATCATCTTAATGATGATTTTCTTTATTTTGTGGGGATGAATTCTAATGATAATTTATGGTTGGTGATGCCTTCAATTTTTGTTCCATAATTTCTCTATGCTTACCATGATTCATCTATTTTAGGCGGGTGTATAGAATATCATCATGTGATTGAAAAACTACAAAAGTCTTTTTATTAGCCAAAGATGTGATATGATGTTATCTAGTATATACATAATTACATTTGGTGCTAAACTCATACTATTCCCTTTATGTTATGAAAGGATAGTTTAAATTAATTGTAATTTCCTGTCCATTTAAATTGATGACATTTAATCTAATAAAGCATTTTTCAAAATTAACTATTAACAATGAATATATCATTTTTACTTCTAACTACTTAATTCACTACATTTGCTCAAGGTCGAGAGTGTGCCCTTACCAGTGGTTTCAAACACCAAAAGGCTGCACAGCTCACTTTGGAGCAGTTTTTACTTGTCAAAGTATGATGGCCTAAAAGAGTTCTCCACGGTTTCAATGTGATTGAAAACCGTTTAAAAGCACTGAGAGGCGCTTCTTGCATCGCTCCAGCTCCACTTTTCATTTCTCGTGTGTTATACTCAAAACATTTTTCATCCTTCTCGCAGCTATGCTGTTGCTGCTCAACCGAAGAAACTGTTTGCAGCAAACTAAAAGTACCTTCTCTAACCAAATTCTCAATCTGCTCAATGTCAGTGTTTGTCGAAGCAGCCATGGTTCGCTCTCCTATCGCAGCATCAATCCCAAAAGTTACAAAATGCAAAACCACGAGTTTATATCTACCTGAAGCTGCATTTCGGTCGCCAAATCGTCGTATAGCGTTGCTCCAGCCTGATGATCTCAGAACCAGTGATCGAGCTGCTTTCACATCAAATGCCCGTTTGAAGAGTGTTGCCTCTGGCAACTGCATAACCCAATGCCCGCATCACAACAAACAAACAAAGAAAAAGAAAAGAGAAAAATACTCACAGACCTTTTCAGAAGAAGCTGATGCGATGGCTTGCTGAAGCAATGTGGAAACTTGGAGGAGTTCGGCCGTAGCATTGCTATCAGCCATATATAAGCTTCGTCGCCGTGAGCTGGACTTCAGGATCATACCTACAAATTCTGATATTCCAGGAATCCAAAGAGAGCGAGATTATTACCTCGAAAGAAGCCACAGCTCGCCAATGTGGAGTCCGGAAGCTCTCTATTGACAGGCCATCGCCCGGATATCCCAGCGATTTCTTGGAATCGATGAATCCTGGAGCTCGAAAGTGAGTTAGATCGAGAAAGAAGAAGAATGTGTCGCCATCGCCATCGCTAGCCCTAAAACTTTGCCCGCGCTCCACATCCAACGGCCAAAGATCCAACGGCGATGTGGCGCGTTAAAACCCTACCACGAAGAACAAAAAACGTTTCTTTCTCGGCGGGGAGCTCGCGGCGGCAAATGTAGGCGCTCGCTCGATCGATCGCGTGGCCGGAGGAGAAAATATGGCGCTCGCGGGCGCAATTGCACTGTCATGGGGATCATCGGTAATCTTTCTTCTTCTCCCGATTTCCTCTTTTCTCTCTCGATCTCGCCGATCCTGATTGTGGGAGAGCGCCCCGCAGGAAATGTGATCGCTTTCGGCCTCTTCCCGTCCCCCTGCGTAAGATCCTCGCTTTCTGATCCCTGGCCCCCTGGGGTTTTGGCCATGGCTGGCATTGACGAGGCTTTGACGGCTCTGACGTGTGCTTGACAGGCCAACCTTCCGGAGTATCGTCAAGAACCACACCACGGGCGACTCTCGGGAGCCCCTTACGTCGCGACGCTCTTCAACTGCTTGCTCTGGGTGCTCTACGGCCTTCCCCTTCGTTACTTCCAACAGCGTGCTTCGTGATCACGATCAATACAATCGGCTGTGTGATCGAGAGCGTCTATCTGGGGATCTTCCTCTTCTACGCCTCCAAGAGAATCGAGAAGGTACGGAAAAGTTCGTTTGAAAGTTTTCTATCGTAGTTCCTTTGCTTTTTATTTACAGGCCAGAGTAGCCGGGATGATCAGCATCGTCTTGACGGTTTACTTGGGATTGTTTTGGCTGTTTTCATGGCTTCCAAGGACCATCACACACGCCGAAGTTTGCTGATTTGCTGCGCTGTAGTCACCATTGCAATGTATGCTCTTTCCATCATGGTAAGTCTGGACTTTGATCGAGTTCCATCAACTTTACTTCGATTTGTTTCGTCCAGAGAACAGTGATTTCTACCAAGAGCGTCCAATACATGCCTCTCCTGCCGCTCGTGGCGGGGCTTTTCAATGGAGCTACCTGACTGCGTATGGATTCCCTGGGATAACCACACGACTACTACATTGTGGTAGGCATTGCCTGACCTGTTTCTTATTTGGAGCTCAATTCATTGAAAATCTGGTCACTCTCTAGGTGCCAAATCTTGTTGGGGCTTGCCTGGCGGTGATTCAACTGATCTTGTATGGTTTCTACTCGCGTACTGGAAAGCCACGGCCAATTGTAGAAAGATCTTTATCGAGCACCACGCTGAATGCTGCAACCAGCAAGCAGCAGTCTGACTCGGTCCAAACTACGACGAGGCAGTCAATAAGCGAAGCAAGTTTTGCCTAGTTTTTCCTCGACCTCCCTCGCTGAGCTTGCAATGCCGGGATTTTTTACTGTGACCTTCTGTGTACTTCATGAAATATAGATCACGAGCGGAACGTCTCACATAAATCGTTATCTACTTCCACAGGAAGTTGGAAAGACGAGGGAAAAACGCATACTCAGGCATTCTCAACATCCCCCATTTCGTGAAATTAGATTTCCATAATGCAGCTCTCCATGGCCTAAAATAAAAATTAAAAACTAATGACTTTCAGGTTTTTGTTCGGCACAAATATCGTCGGGAGATGGTGAGCAAGAGTCCAGAACGTTTTTTTCAACGCAGCAAAACTGGCCTTGTGAATATCGTCGGTCTCTCCTGATGGCTGTGCAGTTTTTTCGATGGGTATAACTAGTTTAAATGTTATGTTTAAGACCAGAATTTCAAATTGATCTCCTTATGGTCGTCGCCACAAGAGAAGCATGGGCTCAGAGGCACGATAGATCGAGATAGATCCGCTATTTTCAAGCACCAAATTGGTTCCAAGTATGCAGTGAGAGGCTGTGGTTGGCAGTAATGCTTGATGCAAAGATACCTCTTCCATCTCCTCCTATGAGCACCAAGTTCCCATCCTCTTGAGAGTGAGTACATCCAACTCCTTTCAGCCGTAGAACTCGACCAAAGCTCCTTCCATCCCCTCGCCAATAGCACCAAGTTACAGTTGTAATCCAAAACAAGCTCGTAGAAGCCGTTGGGAGACACAAGACGAGAGCCACTGTAGAGGTCGGATCCAAGCTCTCCCCGCTCTCCGCTCATCATTCCAGAGCGAAAGGATAGCAGTCATTTTGGTCATACAGATCTCTAGTCAGAGTTGAGAGTTGAATTGAGTTGGGAAAGATTGTAAACACCCTCAAAAGGTAGACTATGATGCAAGATGACCTTGCGGCTAAAGGAAGTCAATACAATCCCCTAACTAGCGAAAGTTTAATGGCACTACCTTAGTTCGTCCCGAACCAAGAATTTTTAACATAAAATCTAGGTGTTTAAGGTATTCCATAAGCTCATGTAGATTATTGGTTCGACATGAACTAATCTTTTAGTCTACAAAAAAGAAAATAATATATTAAACAATATAATTTATATTAAAATCAGAATATATTCAATCTTCTTCTGCTTCCATATCCAGAAAAGTAGAAATGGGTATAGTGGAATGCTCCTTCACTATAGGCTCGTGTTGTATGTAATGTTGTGCCATACGTTCAGCATAAATAGGTAAGTGGAATTGACTTTGGTCCATATGATCATCCATATCATCAAGATCAAGCGTGTGGACTGAAACACTGTGTGTGATAAGTGTAGACCTAATAAAATAGAAACATTTGAGAATAAATATTATAGATTATTTCAAGCACTAACATCACCTGTCGCAAAATCTCCTAAGAATGTCCTCAAAGGCACCCTCCTTCTCAAGTGCAAAAACCAGCTCGGCCTGTCTCTTTTGCTGCCTTGCACCATTGATCCAAATCCTGCTGTAGCATCAAGCACAATCCCCTTTGGCGGACAAAATAACTCCAACAAGATTTGCATGGCCGTGACCGAACGATGTCGATAACCAGGGAACGCTGGGTGAAGAACGTCCGAGTCAATCACATTTGGGATGATGTCTGTAGAGCTGTCATATCCTGGTAAAGCAAGAGCAGCACGCTTGTCAGCTCGTGTGGCATTACGCCGGTTCCCAATGTGGCATAGAGCATGGTAGTTCCAGGAATAAATCTGAAAAAAAAAAAATAGAATAGAGTTAATTTATAAATAAAGAAGTCACACACCTTTGCTTCTACCTGCTAGTGCCTTTTGTGTCCACCGCCATACTCGAAAGAAGGCAGCCAGATGAAAACTCAACAAATCCATCATCGTTGTCACCAAGTGTGCGAGAAGGCCTTCCCACATTAGAGAGCGAGGAAGGATCATGACAACCACACCCTCGTATGTCATGAAGCTGCTCGCAACCTTTAAGGCTTGGGAAATGTGTTGGGCTTGCAACACATTCCATGACGGAGTATCCCCTCGTGGTGGTGCCATCCCATCGGGAAGATCAAAAAGATGAAATCGATCTTCCCATAAGGTGTGAGCTGACCCAAACCATGGATCCACCGATCAAGCATGTAGAGCTCCTGACTAGTAGCATCTAAAAGCTGTGTGTAATCCCCAATGAGAATAGCAACTTCCCCAACACGGCCGTTGGGGATAGAGGGCGAACTTGAAAATCAATTATTAGAACTAAAAGTTGAAGATAAAATTCATGCTTACTAACTTGTTTATGCATCGCTGCAGAGGAGAGCTCTTCTAGGTCGTCATCTGTAGCCGTAGGGAGGGATGGGAAGAATGTCTTAGTCCGCCGAAAAGACTGATGGCTGCTCTCTCGCAACATCTAAAAAAAAAAGTGAAGTCAAGAATGAATAAAAGAATGTTCCAAATCAAAGTCCTTACTCTCATGAAAGGTTTCATGATGGCCCCTTCGGGGTTGCGAGGAGCAGGTACTGGAATCTCTTGTGCTGGAATTTCCTGTACAATTTCCTGCAGTTCAACGGTATTTGGATTTGGCATCTCTGAATGGTTTCTGAGTGTGACTTCTAGGTTTAGTTGTTGAACTTCAACAATGTCGTTATCACAGTCAGAAAAGAGCCTCTGGAAAATAAGAATATAACTCAAGGTTAATATTTCCTAGCTAAGTGCTGAGTTTCAAGTGAACCTGGATGACATTCAAGGTAGAGATCTAGCTCGAAGTCCGATGTTGGCATCTGCTCCACGAGTTCAAGGTACCACGGGCATAGCTCCCTCTCATGTGTACAAGGACAGTAGAACTCTGGCTCATACATCCCAAGCTTCTTGCCTCTAGTCGGGAGCTTCTGCAAAACACCGGTTGTGTATACTGGTGCGCGTCGGGCAATATTTTAAATATCTACAAAGTAAAACAAAAATATAAATACCAATATATAAATGAGAATTGAAAAAATACCTGTAAACCATGCGCCTCGCAAGAAATGGTTGTCCTGGTTGGTTCTTGAACTCAGCCGAACTCGTCCCACCACGTGGAAGCCAACCATTCCCTAGCTCCGCAAGACAAGCACGAATATATTCTTCGAGAGTGATACCTGTGCGGGTGCTGGAAAGAAACTTCTCATCCCAGACTTGTAGCATCTCCTCACCAGCGGCAATACTCCGAGAAATGTACGCCTTCTCCTTCATCACCTTCTCCATCCTTATCTCGCAGCGTTTTTCGTTGTTTCGCAGCCAAGTGTTGAGAAGTTCCAAGCAAACACTTTGTTCAGCAAAGGACATTTTACTCTTAGAGATGTTGTAAATGAGTTCCTCGGTGCTTTTACAGTTCCTACACACACAAAGAGTTATGAAATGTTTCACAAATTTTATAAGAACTTACAAACGCGAGAACAAATCTCGGCAATGCTATCAAGCCATTCCTGCCCGCATGTCGTATGTCTGCAATCGAGAGCAACTTTTTCACCTTTGTTCTCTTCGTATTCAAAATTTGCTGCTCAATCGCATGCCACTCCATCTCCTTCGCTGCTATCCCCTCGGGCATTTTTAAAGAATGACGCTCTTTCTCCTTTGATTATGGGCTGCAAGAAACATTATGTAAGTTGATACATACTTCAATAATAATTTACCTTCGCCCAGACAGCAACTAGAAAATCAAGTGGCAGTTGGTACCAAGTCTGCAATTCTTGGCCTTTCCTAGCTGCTAGCTTCACTCGAATTGCTTCAAATACCTCACGATTGTACAACGTTTGGACCTCCTCTAGCGAGAGCATGCCCATAAACCGAAGGTGCTCAATGTCATGTACCAATGTATATGAGCTTGAAACGCAAATTGGTTTAGCCTGCAAAAACACGATATTAGCTAAGTTTACAAAAAATAAATTCTTACATGTTGATCTTATGGCATGCCATGTTGAGCTTCACGGTGTGCTCCCGAGTCATTGGTTCGACAAGTGTGACTGGAACACTAATGTGTCGTTCTTCGTCATCTCGGAACTTCTCTTGAATGCACTTCCAAAATGCCAGCCACCTATGGTTTCCATCGATCACCCAAAAGAGCTTTCCAATGAACCCTGCTGTCTCCACATGTTGTCCTAAGAATCCATCAAACTCACGAGACTTTCGCAGCCATATAGGATCCCATTTTTCCTCAAGTTCAGTAGTCACCGACTCTGTCCGGCCGGTTCCAGGGAAAGTTGGTGAAACGATGAAGGTACCAGCTGTGCTCCCAAACCCGACCTCGGCAAAGGAGCTGTAGATAGCCATGTTGAGGTCGTAAGCTGAGCGCACCCAATGGCTTTGAACCAATCGGCACAAAGGAACTAGAAATCGATGAGGGCCATTCCACGCCATTTCCTGTAACACTTTACTGACTGTCCGTTCTTGAGCTTGGATAATTGTGTCCCGAACACGATCATTCAAGATGGTGTAGAATCATGCATGCATAATCCCTCACCACCATTAGCTCCCCCTGCACCACCAGCCTCGAGGAGCAAAGTAGGAGCAGCTACCATGCCCCCAATAGCCTCCGTAGTAGATCCACCTACAACGCTACCAATAACGTCCTCGGCTGGTTCATTGACCTCGGCCGCGAGCAGCCTCAAGAACCGAAGGCATAGCACCCCCACCACCGCCAACATCAGATGCAAGTACCCCACCACCAGTACCCGCAGCCTCGGGAGCACAAGTACCAACAGCCTCAATAACACCAACATCGATTTGAGTGTTCATCTCAACATCCACGTCATTGTTATACTCATCGTTGCCTCCAGCATGACTAGCCGAAACTTCATTAGATACTTGAGATGAATCTCCACTCAATCGCCAAGCCCACAGCGATCAAGGCGGCTGCCTTTTCCCGGAGATCGAGACCATTGAGGTTGGCCTCGGCGCTTCCTCTAAAATAAAAAGCAAAACTATTAAAACATCTAACTTGTAATGTAAAGCAAACCTGTGGCATTTGAAGTTCAAGTCCCTTTTTGGAAGTTTCAAGCAGTCAAGCTTGATTTATATCTGCTCTCACAAGAAAAGTTTGTAAGTAAAAGATGTGAAAAATAGATTGTAAACTACAAGAAATGCAAAGGAAAAAAACATAAGTCACTAGGAGAGGTTGGTTTCGCGAGAACTGACCTCACCCTACCTCTCAAGAAAAAGGAAAAACACAACAAGAATACGGGAGAGGTTGGTTAGCTACTAGCAAGAACCGACATCTTCCACCCTCTAATTTTCACATGAAATGCCCCATCAAGTCAATGAAAAAAAAAAAACCTTGAAGATGTCGGTTCGCACAAGAACCGACATTTCAATCTCTCTCATTTTCTAAAATATAGAAATCTCACCACTAGAAACATGAAAAAAATCAAGAAAGCTCGCTTCTAGAAAAAATGAAGGTGGGGAGACGTCGGTTCACGCGAACCGATCTTTCCCACCCCTTCAACAAGGAAAAAAAAAAAAAAACGAGGTAGAGATGGGCAAAAAGCTAAATAGAAAATGAAATAGAATGCTAGGAGATGTCGGTTCGCACAAGAACCGACATCTCTATCCTCAAGAGAAAACAAAAGTTGAGAAAATAGAAACTTCTAATGGAAGAAAGAAAGTGAGGAGACGTCGGTTCACGTGTGAACCGACCTTCTCAAGGAAGCATACCTTGTTTGAGGAGCGTCTTGAAGCACATTGCTTGATTGAAGCGCCTTTCTCTCACCCTAGCCCTTGCTCAAGCGCGCCTTTCTTTCGCCCTTTGCTGCTCAAACCCTAGGCGTAAAACCCTAAAAATCAACGGACGCGATCAACAGTCACGATCAATGGCCATGATTTTCATTCTCTTTGATGGTGATCAATGGACACAATCATTCAATGCTTTAGATATTAAGATATGTATAATTGATTGTGAGAGGAATAATAATGTTGAAATGAATGTGGTTATGAGTGAGAAGCGCCAATCAATCACAAAAGTTGTAGCATTGATTTTTTGTTCTCCCTCTCATCTCCATGCTCTTTCCTTCAAAAAGAGTTTCATTTTTTCGAGCTTGAGTCTCTCTCACTTGTCACAAAAAGAATGAAACTCTCTTGAAGGGAAGAGAGCATGGAGATGAGAGGGAGAACAAAAAATCAATGCTACAACTTTTGTGATTGATTGGCGCTTCTCACTCATAACCACATTCATTTCAACATTATTATTCCTCTCACAATCAATTATACAATTAATATGGGTGGCTCTTTAAGATTCTCATATCTCTCTAGATTCTAAACGGTTGTATATTTTGTTAAAATAATTAACTTGTCCTTTGCAAGGACATAGCTAATTAATGCTCACAATACAGAAGAATATCTTTGTTCTTTCTTGTCAGTTTCTCCCCAAATTTTTTTCTAAGTGCTCGAGCAAGGAGAAGATATGAGAGAATTCTATTTGAAGTTTGATCAAGAGCCTCCAATTGTTTTCTCTAAGAGTGTTATAGGAGAGAGCTTCCTCTGCAGAAGATTCAAGTTGAAGCAAGATCAATTAGTTTGGAGAATGTATGTCGTGATAAGGGTAATCAGATAGAAAAATCCATTCTTCTCACAAGTGGTGTGGGAGAGAATGGGATTCAATGGGATCTTGATAGATGTACAGGTCAAGAGATTCTAGTTACAGGATCTCCAAAGCGAGGAGAGGAGAGCGCATCAGTTTTCACAGCCAACTATGCAAAGAGTGAAGGATGAAGTTGTTATTCTCTCCAAGTGATGAAAATGAAGAAGATGAGCTTCCCGACATAGCTTCCCAGACAAGTAGGTGTGTTCCTTCTGGACCAGTTTTTGAAGTGGTGGATAAGGCATTTTGGCAATCTCGATCATTACGGTTGGAATTGAAGGAGTTCCAGTACATGAGAGGTGAGGAGCTTCCTTCTTCCTATAATGGGAATATATTCTTGAGTTTCCACCAGCAAGTTTGTCAAGTAGGAAAAGGGGTATGGAAACACGTCTTGATCCACATAATTGGTGCAGAGTAAAGACGACCCACTTCTCTCATTTTGATGGATCTGTGTCCATAGTCCATTGTGGTGGACAGCTTCAAGTGTGTCGCTGAGAAATGCATTTCTGATCATGGCAAGAATATGTGTTTCTTTGAAGGCTCAGCAATCAATCCCCCTAGGCGTGATGAGGTTGCTACAGGGTTTAGATGTCGCAAATGTGGGGGGCAACACTGTGTGTCAAGCATGTTGCGATGCAAAAATGTATTATTTTCTTCCACGGGATGGATGTTTAGGCAGAGCAGCAAAGTGCATGTTGGATACCACCAACACGCAATAGAGGAAGGAATCCGCCGTGATTCTTTTCGCAATTTGAAGACTGCTGTTACTATACAGAGGCTAGGAAGAAAAGTGTTGCAACTCCAAAGTGTGTTCAACAGTCTATACTAAAGGACTATGTGGTGGACATGTTGTTACAATCTGATAGCAAAAAGAGTTCACGGAGAATAGCTTGAAGGACCTACTTCAAAATATAGAACCTATGACAAATTTAAACAGGTATAAAATTAATACTTAACTCTACTTTATCACTAATAACACTTTTTTTTTGTAGAATAAAGAACTGGATGTGAGAAGGGCGAGATGGAAAGCTTCAATCTGGATTGGATGGGATTTTGGAGCTAAAGAGAAAATGTCCCTATGAGTTTATTCATGGGAGCTTGTTCGTTGGCCAAGTGACTTTGAACAATCAACGCCCTTTCATCTTTAAGATGTCTACCCTTGGTCTTGCTTCTGGTGTGGACCTTGTACAACGAATGGATATGGATGGAGATGGGGATTTAGCTAATTCCTGGATCCATTTTGACCATATGGAACGAGTTTCAGGCTGGTCAACAATGGGAGCTCATGTTTATGATCACAAGTAAGTGGCTTTTCATTTTTTAAGGATCTATACCAATTTACATTATAACCATTCCTTTTATAGGTTGCAGTGCAATTTGACTATAGCTATAGCTGAATTCAAGGTTCAAGATTTTCAAGCACAAACCATCTTTTGGACATGTATGTCCGAGGTTGTTGAACAAGCGAACCGGGAAGAAACCCAACTTCCGTGGTTTCATGGCAGATGCAGCTGGTGCTAACTGGTTGGCTGTACGACAAGTATTTGGAGGTGATAAAAGTCAGCCATTACAAGGTAGAGAGAAGAGTTGTGAGTTTCATTGGGCAAAGAGTGTCAATGAACATTGCCGATGCATCAAGTCTACCTTCCATCACGAGTTCAAGCAACTTTGTCGGAAATGGATGGATGCACCAACTAAAGAGGAGCACGAGGCAAAGGCAAATGAGATGCGCATATGGTGGCGTGAAGGAGACAAAGTGCCAATTGAAAACCTTCCACAAATGGAATGTTGGCTTGCATGGTGGGAAGTTCAAATGTTTCAATGGGGTCATTATACTCTCCATGTAAGCTTTCTCTCATTTTCTTTCTTGTCACATTCAAATGTTGCATTTTTCCTAGGATCAACCACTTGATGACATTGCACTTACACCAACAATTAATCTCTCTCGAGAGCAAACATTGGAGTTGGAGAGCTTCCAAGCAAGGGAAAGGAAAAGTGTCCCTCTATGAAGCTACACTCTCCGACCTCACTAGATCTCTTGAGCAATCATCAAAAGCTTTGGCTGCACAAGAAGCAAGGTTTGCTGGTACAAGTCCAAACTTAGACAGGCTTCAAGAGCGGGTTGGTAGAAGGACAACACCAGCAGCAGGGTCAATGTCCAAGATGGTGGAGGAAGTTGTTGCTGGAACTCCTATGAAATCAAGTTATGAACCACTTGGGGACATGAGAACAGCCCGTATGAAGCGTCGACAGACATTTGATGGGTCAAACATCACTCCTTCTAGCTCTCACCGTCCAGAGTTTGACTACCATTCTGTTCCACGACACGGAAAAGAACTAAGGAACATGGAGTGGAGGAGGTGCCGGTTGTTACACAAGTAAGTCCAGTGCCGAGAGGTTGAAAAGGTTATTTCTCGTGAGCCAGTTTCTCGTATCAACTGGGCAATTCAAAAGAGTCAGTGCCAAGAGCAATGCACGTTGCTCTGGAATGATTGGGAGTCGAGGTTAGTGTCTCGCATTTGTGCGCTCGGAGTTCAAGTTCTTCAGCAGTGCCATGTTTTCGGGGCTGTCGAGATCTAGGAGTGAAGGGCCACCTAGTCAAGCTGGATTTACTATTGTTGTGGGACTGATGTTACTCATACAAGCCGGATCCACAGCTCAATTATTTTGAAGCCAGATTCTGTGCTAGAGGAGTGGCCAGTTGAGTGAAGCTGCAATCTTTTGAAAGAAGAGATTGAAAGTCTGGAGAGAGCAGGTTTCAAGCTAAAGACTTCCTCAAATGTTGCTGTTAGTACTGCTATGCCACCAATATCAACACTAGACCGGCATACACGACCAGCTAGGAATGGGAAGGCTATACAATATAGGTCTTCCATTTCAAAAGGTGCACAAGAGAAGATCAAGCTGGCAAAAGAGCTAAAGTGCACAATCACAAAGACAAACTACATCAGTGCTATGGCTAAGGAGTTTATTATTGTGACTGAGTCATCAAAGGGTACGAGCTACACTATCAAAATCTGCGAAAATCCATCCTGTACCTGTCCAGATTTTACACAGAGGGAGAACAGGGAAAGGTATATTTAGCCTGCAAGCACATCTATTACATTTTTATGCAGGAACTAAACCAAGATCCTAAGATCGACCATCACATCCAGGCAAGCCTTACGGTTGCGGAGCTTGAGAAGTGTTTTTAGATTGCTTTTAGTGTTCGGATCTATATTTATATTTGTATTTAA
>JAPFRF010000003.1:127162696-127176820 GCA_029282475.1 Phrynocephalus forsythii | reverse complement strand
CAAAGGGCTAATGCTGTTGGAGCTTTGATTTGCAACCTTGCCTGTTTGCTGTGGTTTGAGTGACTGGGAGGGGCCTTTCTGGGTGGGGTTGGCCATCCATCTCTCCAGCAGTAACCAGTTGTTACTTGATCGGAGAGACTGAAGCTACTCTTGGCTATGGATCCCTGTACTTCTGTGGCAAAGCAAAAGGATTTCCCCCCAGCAATTATAATCTAGAAAGTGCTACACAGTTTGGGTTCAGGGTATCTAAAAACCAGTTTCCTCCCATATCCGTTTGCTCCGGTGTTGAGATCTGCCGGAGGGGGCCTTCTCATGGCCCTGGGGCCTTCTCCAAGTTTGCTTGCTGTTTCTAGGAGACTTTGCCTGGAGAAGGCTAGTTTTGCCTTTATGCACCGGCCAACTCAGACCTTTTCGTTCAGAAATATCTTGAGAAATTATGAACCTCAATGAATACACATTTGGCCAAGTCTTGCTTCTCTTTCTCTCCTTTTCTTAACCATCTCATATTAGTACTTAAAATAGTTGAATACTTAATTCTATTTTAATTGTTTGCCACCTCAATGCATTTTAATCTTCCCTTGGTGTTTATTGTCTTGTAAACTTTCTGGGGTCTCAATTGGGGAAGGGAACAAATAAAAATAAATAAAACGTATACTAGTTGTGATGCATGAATTTATGGTGACCCTAAAAGGGCTTTGAAGGTAAATGAGATATTGAAGGGTTGATTTTACCTGGTCCTCTCCCACCCCCACCCCCCGGAATTTCCTTGGCTGAGTGGGGATTTGAACCCAGGCCTCGCGAGTCTAGTCCACCAACTGCCACACTGCAGGCTGCATTGGCTAGGCAGGACTCCACTCCCCTGGCAGTCATGCTGTGAAGCCTTTGCTTAAGTGCTCCCAGGAGGCTTTTGGGTTAGAACAGCGAGCCACTACAATAAAGGCTCAAGCATAACAAAAACAAGCACCATATTATTTCTCCCTCTCCCGTTCGACAGTAGGACTGTTGAATCTCTGGGGTAATCAGTTCCTTGCCATCCCACCCCCGACCCCACCCCCAGCGGATGCCAGATAAAGCAGAAATATGGAATGCTAGTCTAGGCATGGTCTCTGGCTCCGTTTCATGACCAGTGCTGGGGAATACACCTCGGGGATAGGTATAAATACTGTATATATTTCTGAGACATTTTTGTTTAGTGTGCAGGCGATTTAATGCACACAGATTAAGGCAGCTGATCAGTGAATCAGATGTGAATGTTCCGACAGTTGCATCAATGTGATTAATCACATTTTCTTTATGGCTCCGGTGCTAATGCTGCTATGACTGAGTCACTTCCATATTTCATTGGCACATAAACTAAACCATTTGGCTGATACCTTAACTTACTGCTGAAACACAATTCAGGGACAATTTTTGTACCCCCAGATGTTCAGAGTTCCCTTGCTCATCTCTATCTCTGTATCCACAAGGGATTTCATCCCCCAAAATCGTACATCCTGTGGATGTTGAAACCATAGGATATAACAAAAACAGTGCATTGCATGTTAAAAGAAAAAGTAATGTAGCCTAAGGGAATAGCCTAAGGGATTCTCCTGCCGCTCTGGGAAGGCGAAAAGATCAATCGATGCCAAGTTCTTTACAGAAAAAGAAAGACGTTTATTGATTTTACAATCTACGCAGACGGAAACCAGTGGAATAAATTCTCAAAGACTGGCTCTCCGAACACACAGTGCATACATGTTTTTGTAGACTTTTCCTCACGCCACCCCTGCCATATCCGTCCCGGTCATGTCATTCCTGAGGGTGGGGGAACGTGCGTACTAGCCGCCTCCTGTGTATAGAGAACCATTGTGCTACCTTATCTACTTGCCTGGCAGGGAATAGAAACTAACAAGCAGTGTTCTATTTTAGATACTTTTGAAGCTTCTGAAGCACGCATCTTCCCACGGAAAGATCTCTGCTCAGAATGCAGTCTTTCTTACATACACAGTCCTCTACAAAAGCATAGCTAATTGAGCATAAGCAACGCCATCTTGGATATCATGCTATACCATACCCTTCACTCCCTCCTCTTCTCTTATGGACACTCTTCAGAGTCGTCCACTGAGACCTGTTCATACTCCCGCATCAGGGCTATGATCTTTGGACCAGAAACTTGTCTGACTATTCTCTGAATAGAGGATTGTACAAAGCGCATTAAGCAAGGCATAAAAATGCATAAGAGCAGGATAAGACACACTGGGCCAATTAGCATACTAAATAAACCTTTTATCCAGTCCTGGGGAAGCCAACCATTAAGCCATTGCCATTGAGGACTCTTCCATTCTTGGACGGGATTGAAAGTGAGCTGCTTGATTTCTGTGGCTAGCTGGCCTATCACTTTGCCCACAGGGTCAATTTTCAAACAGCAGTTGGATAAATTAAATTTACCACAGACACCATTCTCGGATGCGAGCAGATAGTCCACCGCTAATCTATTTTGATAAACCGCAGTGCGCAGCTGGTCCGTTGCCTCGGCCAGGGTGGTAAGTGCTGCAGTTATGCGCTGGCCGGCCAGGTCTAACACAGCCTGCAGGCGAATGATTCTGTTTAACATGTAAATTCTATAACCATAGGATCCGTCTTGGGCCCACGTGGCTGGGCCATATACACATACAATTCTCTGGGAATTCCAAATGTTCCCAACATATTCCTCAGGGTTTTTACATGAGAAACCTGCGAATGGTGTGTCATCTCTCTTCCTTCGGGTTAACGGACCATAGACAGGGGCTGCCAGATATTGTTGTGATTCAATGGGAATTATAAAGAATGATGGCTTAATGTACCCTAACACACATGAGCCCGACCAATCAGGTGGCAAAAGTTCATAGGCCCTGCTGCCACAGATCCAATACATGTTTGCTGGGGGGCCCCAAGCCATAGAGGTATTAAAAGAAATGTAGGGCAAAAGAGTGGCGTTCAATTTCCCGGGCTGGGAAACATTGGAAGGGGAAACCCAAATGCCATTTTCCCAGGATCCTATACAAGTTAGGTATCCTACAGGGAAAGTGCCGTTTTTGGAGTAACAAATGCGGCCCACCAATTTAGAGGTGACAGTCCAAGTCAGATTGTGAGAAAGGGTTCTTTTTGTGATGTTCCCCATTCTAGAAAGATTGTTATAAAGTCCCGGAGGTACTTCTATGGCTTCCCATGGCCACTGTCCGCCCATATTGGTTCCTCCACATACATAACAATCCGTTACTCCCAGCTCAGTGGCCACCTTCTGAGCCATGTCAATAAATAAATGTTTAGTGCCCTCTGATAGTTGGAGGGGATTCTGCAGTTTGTCCAGGGCCGTTTCAACAGACCACGTGTGGTTCTTCCTTTCACCATCATGGACTTCAGTGCGGGTAATGGTTATGTAAGTCTTAGGATCCCTCCCAGTGCCAGCTATTCCAAACCCATACACCTGTAGTGAGGGATGTGACTGGCTAATTTCCATGCTGACACAATTGCCTCCCTCCCTTCTGAAGTTTGAAATGTGTGCACAACCCCTGTAACCTCCACCCGTATAGTCACATACACACGCC
The DNA here is from genome assembly GCA_029282475.1 of Phrynocephalus forsythii. Lineage (NCBI taxonomy): Eukaryota > Metazoa > Chordata > Lepidosauria > Squamata > Agamidae > Phrynocephalus > Phrynocephalus forsythii. Next base: position 127,173,254 of record JAPFRF010000003.1, on the reverse strand, counting down.
CAACCTGTGCACTGGGCAGTCCTGCCACACGGCGTCCATGCTTCTGGGTTCCCAACCTTCCAGCCTCCATGGGGAAAACACAGATACTAGTGATTACTTTTGTAAGCATCAATCCATTGCTGAGATCCGCATCGTGTCCCCTTCCCCTTGCTAAGGGCACAGCATGTGTCAAACCAGAGAACAGCCGGTCTTGTTCCCTGCTTAAGGATGGTGGTGGAATTTAAATAATATAAGGCTCCACCACCCTTTGGATTGCTCCTCGGGGGGTCAGTTGTTTTTGCCAACCCTGCCCATACAGTAAAGTTAAATCGTATTGGAACCTCTGGCTTATAGCACAAGGGGTTCCCCATGGTATCAGTGCACATATGATACACCATTCCCTTATTCAAGCATGTGATTCCAGCATGTTTACACTCACCAGGCTGTTGAGTGTAATACAGCAGAGTCTGAACAACTTTATAGCCCTGAGTAGCATTAACGATGCAGTGGGTGCAGGGTTCAGTGTGATCTGGGGCAGCTGCCAGACACTTGGGCAGGAAAAATAGAAGGACTACTGCTCCAAGTGACCTTGGCAACCCACAGAGCCTGCGTTTCCATGCACAACATATTATAACCAGCCCTATAAGAACTGCAAAAGGCATAGGAATCCAACACCACCAGGGAATAGTGACCCACATTGTCATCCTGATGAGTGCTAGGTTTTCCAAAAGGGGGTGGAGGGCAATTGTGAATGTGGGGCAGGATCAGATCAGGAGGATCTCTAACGGAACGGAGAATAATATGCAGGCACACACACACAGGAGGAGCTGGAGATAGCACTGTAATGGCCTCTTCTCACTCTACCCCACTACCTCCTGTCTGGGCCACAGAGGGTTAACCTGAAAGTCTGAGTGTTTGAGCGTCAGATAGCAGAGGAAAAGACAGGGTCTTTGTTAGGCGGATCTCCGCCCCTACGGCAGCTCTAAGGGAGCAGAAACGGCAGTTTTAAATGTCTGAAAGCAGGACGGGAGGGGGAGGTTGCTAAGCGACGCTCCAGGCAAAGGGAATTCTGTTGCTATTTTCAGCCTGGCCACCTCTAGCTCCTTCAAGCTGCACAGAAAGCACAGCACTCTAGCCTCGGGGGAGCTTAAGAGCCATTAAACAGAGTCAAGTCAGCAATTGTTCCTGGGGCCTTAGAAGATAAATGCTTTTGAACACAGGCAAGCTGGTAAGGGGGGTTTGTGGTCGTTCTCCGTTCCTTTTAGGGGCTCTGTTTCTTCTTTTTAAATGTCATTTTCAAGCAGTCATCTGGATTGGTGTATGCGATCCACTCGTTCTCCACGTCTGGCGCAGCTGGCTTTACACGGGTGTGATGAATCCACGGCACAACTTCAGCAACTTTCACGGCAGTGGGAGTCGATAGCAGGACAACGAAGGGGCCTCTCCACCGGGGCTGCAAAGACTGTTGGTTCCAATCCTTGACCCACACGGAATCACCGGGCTGGAATCGGTGTAGGGGCTCCTGAAGGACAACCGGGAGTCTCTCAAGAGTCCACCTGTAGAGGGAAGACAAAGAACGAGTGAGCAACTGGATATATTCAGCATGAGTCACAGAAGCAACCAGCTCTGGGCGCATTTCATAAGAGATGGGAACAGGCCTGCCATACAGTAGTTCGAAGGGAGACACCCCTAATTGCTTCGAAGGAGTCGTTCTGGATCTAAACAGAGCTATTGGCAGCATTTCAACCCATCCCTTGCCCGTCTCCTGGGTCAGTTTGGAGAGGTGAGTTTTTAAAGTTCGATTCATCCTTTCCACTCTCGCGGAACTCTGGGGTCTGTATGCTGTGTGCAGATGCCATTTAATTTGCAATGCCTTTGCAAGTCCCTGGAGGACGTGGTGGACAAAGGCCGGACCATTGTCAGATCCGATAGTCCGTACTGCTAAGCCGTGCCTTGGAATAAGGTCTCTCAGGAGGCAACGGACCACCTCACTTGCCTTTTCAGTTTTTGTGGGGTAAGCTTCCACCCATCCTGTGAATGTACATACAGCCACAAGCAAGTAACGATATAGGCCACACTGGGGCAATTCTGTGAAGTCCACTTGCAGGTCTTCAAATGGTTCCTGGCCATGGTATTGAATGCCAGGGGGAGGCAAGGGTCCGGTTCGGGGATTATTTCGTTGGCAGAGCACACATCGGTGGGAAATGCCGGGAAGCTTTCCGCCTAACCAGGAACGGCCAACTCAATTCCAGCCCGTACAACTCCAACAAAGAAGCCAGATGTCCCAGGGACCGCCGCGTGGACAGGGCCCTGCCTAGACCCCGCCATTCCAGAATCTGATGTCCCTGGAAGACAACGATCCATACTGAGGGCGACAGGGTTCAAGTTCCCGTGAACCCACGGTCACCATTCAAACTGGGAACCAAACAATGCAGTTTCTAGTTCACAATTCCCAAACTTGTGCAACCACTTGCAAGAACTCAATCTATTAATGTAATGGGCGCCACGGGAAAAGCACAACATGTCCACTTCATGCAACCCATTCAATGCAAGTTGGGAGGCCAAATAGTTGAACACAAGTTTCTACATATGCCAGACTGTCCAATCCCCCTCCTGGGACGTGATCTACTGTTCAAATTGGGAGCTCAAATCACCTTCACACCTAAAGGAGAAGTACACCTGACTACCGGTCACCAGGAACCCATGGGCGAAGTGTGTCTTGAATACCCACTGAGAGAGCGATGGTGTTTGATGGTTGTTCAAGAGGAACCACGCCAGCTTCCCCAGGACTTCCTCGATAAAGTTAACCCAGAAATATGGGCAGAAGGCAACCCCCCCGGGATGGCTAGGAATATACCCTCAATCGTTGTGCAACTCAAGCCCATGGCTGGCCCGGTGTCTGCCCCACAATACCCCATCGGAAGAGCTGCGGCAGAAGGGATATGGATTCACTTGCAAAGACTGATACAGTATGGTATCCTAGTTCCCTGCCAATCACAATGGAATACCCCCTTGTTGCCTGTCCGGAAACCTGATGGGACTTTCAGGCCAGTTCAGGATCTTCGCTTGGTAAATGAAGTAGTTGAAGCCCTCCACCCAAATGTGCCAAACCCCTATACAATCCTTAGTCTGATTCCCCCGGATGCAAAGTATTTCACAGTTCTGGACTTAAAGGACGCTTACTTTTGTTGTCGGCTGGAACCACAGAGTCAGTCCATCTTCGCCTTCCAGTGGGAAGACCCTCAAACAGGGACTAAACAACAGTACAAATGGACCCGTTTTGTACAAGGGTTCAAAAACTCTAGCACCCTATTTGGGGTCACTCTGGCATCAGATCTTGCCACCTTTCCTCGAAACAAGGGGCAAATTGTCCTACAATATGTTGATGACATTTTGACGGGGGCAGGAACCAAAGAAGAGTGTCAGCAACTCACCATTGCTCTCCTAAATCATTTAGCATCAGCAGGGTACCCCGTGTCTCCGGAAAAAAGGCCCAGATATGTGAAGCGACAGTGCGATATTTGGGGTTCGATATCTCACAACATAAACGCCAACTCCGGGATGAGAGGAAACAAGCTATTGTTCAAATTCCAGAACCTAGGAACCGGAGGGAACTTCGAGGCTTCTTAGGGGCAGCAGGTTTCTGCAGAATCTGGATTCCCAATTTTAGTCTCCTGGCAAAGCCTTTGCACACAGCTGAGACTGACGATTTTCTATGGGGGGCCGAGACTGACGAGGAGTATGGTCAGCCGCAGGCGGTCGTGCTGGATTGCCTGGTGAGGCGTCTGGGACATATGGGGGTGGTGGTGGTGGTGGTTTTAACGGGTCATAGTCTTCTGGGCGACTTTCTAAAACCACTCGCTGCTTCTTCAGGGCAAAGAGTGCTTGTGGAGGCAGTGTTCTACAGTCTCGAATCCATGAAGGATTTTCTCTAACGGTTCCCCTCCACAGTTCTATGTATGGGACTTGAGCTGGATAATTTTTAAGGATTTGTTGCCACAACTGCCCTATGATGTTTTTGTTAAAAGTCCCTTAAGGCGGCCAATTTCGTTGTATTATGGGCCAGTCCAATTGGCACAAAGTTTTTAGACGTTTATTCTTCATCTTCAGGCCAAAATCATAATTCTTGATGGCAGTGTTCCAATGGGTCATGAAACAGGCCAGTGGGGTGGGCGGTTTGCTATTGCTAGCCCCCATATTGTCACCGTGTCCGCTCCTCACCTATTATTTATTATTTCATACACACTGGACTCGCTACAGGTTGCGACCTGGACGCGATCGCTCGGCCAGGAACTGCGCAGACCCACACACGCTCGGCCAAAGGGACGCTAGGCCATGACCTTCCACACACGCACACATGCACTGGACAGGTGACCACACAAATTCCACAGTCCCCCCTCCCAACCTATTCTAGTACCCCTACCTATAGAAAATTCTAGTTGCCCTAATACTATTTGAGGACAGAGATTTCCGTCTCTCTGCCTCTACCTTGTGGGATCCTGCCCACGACCTTATGGGGGATTTGTCTCCCCCCCTTGAGGATTTCCGTCTCCTCTGTTATTTGAGGATGAGGGTTTCCGTCCCCTCTCCTCCCTAATGTGGGAATCCCTTTCACCCACGACCGGTCCCCTCTTACCAAATGCTCTGCGGAGTCTGTCCCCAGCCGGCTTCGTCTTTCTCTCCAGGCGATAGCGTCTCCGCCAACACGCAGCACGAAGTGGGTCCCCTCTCAAGCAGGGAGGTGTGCACTGGACTTGTTCGTCCCACGCTGGTTGTTCTCCATCACCTGGCCTGGCCTCTCGCGTTCCGCAGGAGGGCAAATCCCGGATGAGCCCCCAAGAAATGTAGCCTAAGGGAATAGCCTAAGGGATTCTCCTGCTGCTCTGGGAAGGCGAAAAGATCAATCGATGCCAAGTTCTTTACATAAAAAGAATGACGTTTATTGATTTTACAATCTACGCAGATGGAAACCAGTGGAATAAATTCTCAAAGACTGGCTCTCCGAACACACAGTGCATACATGTTTTTGTAGACTTTTCCTCACGCCACCCCCGTCATATCCGTCCCGGTCATGTCATTCCTGAGGGTGGGGGAACGTGCGTACTAGCCGCCTCCTGTGTATAGAGAACCATTATGCTACCTTATCTACTTGCCTGGCAGGGAATAGAAACTAACAAGCAGTGTTCTATTTTAGATACTTTTGAAGCTTCTGAAGCGCGCATCTTCCCACGGAAAGATCTCTGCTCAGAATGCAGTCTTTCTTACATACACAGTCCTCTACAAAAGCATAGCTAATTGAGCATAAGCAACGCCATCTTGGATATCATGCTATACCATACCCTTCAGTAAAACAAAAAAGGTATTTTCACCATGTTCTTTTTGCAACAAAAACACATTGCATCTCTATCTGACTCACACTGGTATTCAACACTTTGGCCGTTACTTCATGAACCTCTCGCTGCGCAGCGAGCCGTAATTTCCGTGCGAATCGATCGCTTCAGTCCGCACGCTCCTCCTCTTTGGATTCGGCGCCACCCCGACCACGCCCCCTAAACCGTGCTCCAAGCGGGGCGAGAGATTCCCCTGCCGGAGGCCGGGAATCTTCTTCACTTCGCATCCCGCTTCGCATCCAAAGTCACGTGTGGCCAGTTAATATATATATTAATTATTTTTAACTTACTTTTTCTCCGAAATGCCGATGCATCAATATTTCGGTTAACCCGTTCTTTTGATCTTGCCTTCTGTACACGGGGCAGGGGCAACAGAGGGGGGGCAAGCGTCCCCGGGTGACGTGAGCAGAGCCCCTCCGCTGGCAAGGGATGGCGAAGGGCTGCGCAGAGGGAGGGGGAGGGGGTGTCGGTGCCGCCGCTGTAAGACACCCCCGCGCGCGCCCACCCAGAGAGCGGCGGCGGGGCACACAGGGCGATGAAGCTGAGAGAAGCCTCTCCCCGCCCCGCCCCCCCCCCAAAAAAAACCAACCCAGCTGCTCTGCTTCAGGGAAACACGATGGCCGCCCACAAGTCCTCGGGACAACCTCAGGGGCCTTTGAGCGCCGGGCTTGACCGCTGGCTTGTGCGCCTCTGACCGCAAATGACAGCCGGGTATTGATGCATCGATACGCCGTGGTAATTTTTTTAAAAAAATAAAAGAAAGCAGAAACCGGACGTTGCAAGTAAGCTTCCGAATGCGAAGGGAGCACATGAGGTAGTAATGGATTCGATCCTAAAATTTTGCATGGTGAGGACAGAGAAAGAGGGGTGGGGGCGAAGGGAGACCACGTGACCAGCTTCGCATTCAAAGCGAAGGCAATCCCGCTGCGAAGTGAAGTACTTCATGAAGTAATGGCCTTTCAGTGGTAAATGTGAACTGTAAGGGACCACAGCAGGCTTGAACTACCAAGAGGTGTTGTAAAGTTTTACAGAGATCTTACTGGCCCAATCAATCAGTGAAGCTCTGGTGGGGCAACTCCTGTGTATGTCCAGTAGATTCCAATGGGCATACTCTAGTTGTGTTTCACTCCCCCCCCCTTTGGATAGGTAACCTGGTTGGATTTTGTTCCAATGGAGGGTGTTGACTACTGTATCTCTATCCCATTCCATCCATAACTCCTAGATGCCACTTCAGGTCCTTAAGAAAGCCAAACAATTCAGGATTTCCCATTTGACTAGTTCCTCTGTCTTCCAGTTGTTTCCCCTCACCACTACATTTTTCTCTCCCGAGCCATGCTTTACCTGGGCAGACTCCTCAAGGTTGACTACATTCTGAGATGGTTTGCATTCAGTTTACTCCAGAGGTGTTCTAGAGAACTCAGAAGGAGGGGAGAAGGAAGCACAAGATGTTTTAAAAGCATCGGCTGCACCAATACGGGCAACATTGCCTAGAAACACACTGAAACACATCTGTGCCAGCAGTGGGGCTTCCCAACTCTGGCAAACCCAAGTGTTCTTGGACTGTGATTCCCAGAAACCTTCTCACTCACTGGGCTGCCCGGAGTTTCAGGGAGTTGCGGTCCAAGGACACCTGGCTCACCGAAGTTGGGGAAACCACTGTATCATAGTATAAACTGGCATAAAGGATTTTTTGAAATTATACCTCATGGGTTTCCTCAGGGCCAAGGTTTTTGCGCTATCAGCAGCTCCTGTTGTTAGACTGGACGCTGTGGATCATGGGATTGCCCTCGTCAGTGCCTTCTGGATTCTGCCGTTTATACTTCCTCCCCCCAGCCATGGGGATGTACAAGGGGACTTGGAAAGTTCGTAATTCCCATAATTGAATGCAAAATATATGTTTGGATTATGTCACAATGATTTCAACTTTCCTTGCACTTCTTTTATCTCTGAGCCCCAAGGATTATAGTCCAGGGAGAACATTGGTCCAAATGCTTTGTACCAGGCCCTGCATTCCATAGCCTAGAAGTTACAAGTTATTGGTTGGTAAAAAGCAGTGCATCTCTTAGTTATGGAATTACTTTTGGGAGAGCAAATAATGTAATCCAAATGATATTTTCACCATGCAATACCTGCTCAAAAATGGTGACAAGTTGGAAGGTCATTGGCGTTGTCCTTGCAATCAGAAACCTCGCTTCTCAGTGAAAAGACTAACCTGGCCCTCAAACTCTGACAAGCTGGTTTACAAGTGGGGAGCATTTCATTCTCGTCTACTCTCCAGATGGGTTGGTTCTCCAGGTCATACCTGCCGTCAGGCACAGCGGAAGCCTCGTGGTCCAGAGCTTCGGCCTGTTCCTGTGTGGCGGGGGATTCTGGCCCCTCCACAGAGTCCCCTCTTGCTTCTTGCGGCTCCAACTGGAGACCCTCGTTGCTTTCCAACTGGTGGGAAAGGGAGGAAGGAAGAAATTATGGAGGGCAAAGCCATGGAAATGAGAGCATTAAATTCTACAGACGCACAGGATGAAATCCTGTTGCTTAGTGTAGTACAATATATCACAACTAGAGTAGGCCCACTTAATCAACATATGGAGGAGCTGAATCACCAAATCCCCACTCATTCAAAGGGCTACTCCATTTTGACTTGCTATGCTTAGCAGCAGGATTTCACCACTCACGTCTGTCAGCAGACACTGGAAATGTGTATGTGAGCAGGTAAGTGTAGGTGAAAATATAGTACACAGGGCATTTTAAGAGGAGGATCTTTGTTGAAGACATTTAATTATGTGACATGTTTCTAAGTAGGGCAGTGTGGGGATAGGGTGGGTGAGGTGGGGTGGTGGGTGGGTGGGTATAAAAAGCGCTGTGGGGACAGGATGAAGGGACAGAAAAAATGTGACACTCGTAGCAAAGATCGTGGAGAGAACCATTGTGTTTCGAAATATCTGACTTCTAAGGGAGCACAGGCTATTAGTCTTAAATTCAAAGCAGGAAGTAGTAGTAGATACTAGTCATAACAAACAGTTAGGTGTTGTGTTTCACTCTGTTACAATTTTGATTTCCCAGAGATGGCTAGCAAGTGTAGTGCAGAAGTCTCCAGACAACAACTGCACAGAGCAGTAAATTCTGTCTCATATCCTTTGACACGATAATGGACCAAAAGAGAATTCCACCGTGCAGATCCCCTTGTTGATTCAGTCTGCTTCCTTCTATTATTTAACAGGAAGCCCCGGGACAATCAACACATGGGGAGCAACTGCTCTTCGAATCCTCCCCCTCATTTTTTACTTTTTCTCGGCACACAATGAACAGGAGAACAAAGTGGCAGCCACCATGCCGGCTTTAAAAATTCTGATACTCTTATGGATGTGGGACTGCGTTCTTCTTCAAGGTAAGGTCCTTTGTGGCTCAATCTTGTGTGCATTTGACCAGAAGTAAGCAAAAGCTTGCTATCAATTGCATTGCACCCTAAATCACCTTTGTTTTGAATGGCCATTGTTCATTACAGAGGCCATGCTTTGTGTGGTAAAGTTTAAACCCTTAGCATCTCCCGTTGTCTTCTCAAACAGCTGGACTGGGTGACCTGCTAGACTAGGCATTATTGGGTGAGATATATCTGACTCATCAGAAGGCAGTCTCATTTAATTATCAAGAAACAAGCTGAAGAAGCAGTTCTGAAGATTCCTGTGAATCAACCAGTTCCAGTTTTGCCGCTGGGAGAAAAGGAGGTTTTCACAAATGTGGCTGTAAAATGTTTCAGTCCAGAAAGCCTCTTGTTTCTGTATTGTGCTATAAATATATGTTGATGTTTGGAGATTACCGATTAACTACGTCGACACTGTGGCACATACATGCAATACAGTATAATTCAGTTTTGGTTGAATTATGCTGAGTGTACATATGGTATATATTTTTAGAGCAGGGCTGCCTTTTTCCCATAAGCAGCATGTATTCATGACCAGCCAGAAGCAGTAACATATGAAGTGTTTATTTAAAAGTTGCCTCAACTGCTAAATCAGCTTTTGGGTCAAACTAGGATATCTGAAAATACCGCTTCCTCTTTCTTGATCACATGCACACAACCAGGGCATGCTTGCATATCTTGTAACTTGAGTTCCAGGCATCTTCCTAATGGTATGAATTAAAATATATGGCACAAGAAGACCATGCCATAGCCAAAAAATAAGAAAAGATTTCATGAGAGATTTCAAGAGTACAGCCTAGTGCTCTTCAGGTACAGTTGCGACTATTGCTTGGGAGAAAAGGACTAAAGCACTTTAGTTGGGAAAGGAATAATCCACAAAAAAACATTTGGTTGCTCGGATAGGAAACCAACATCCATGTTAGGGGAAAGAGGTACTTCTCAACTACAGGTAAACAGGGGGTGGTTACATGCTAGGTGAGTGACCCCGTTATATATTGCCCCTTTGGCCAGCTTTTTATGGATGAGTGGCACCAAGGGCCAAATCTAATCTTCTTTGTGTATGAATGGGTTACTATTTTTCCTGTTTGTTTATGGTTCTTCAAAGAGAGCTACTTTTAGGATTTGGTTTGTTAGTAGTTTCTGAAGAGACTAATACATACACATAGCTGCAGGAACAGAAGTGGTAAGGAGAGGACAAATCAACACAAAGCAAGTAAGACTAGATACCTACACATTGCATTTCCCTCAACAAATGTTGTGTTTATTTCTTCTTTTCTTTGAGGAGATCCCACAGCTACATGATGTTGAGCTAGTCTCTCATCCTAATCTATGTCATAAAGTAAACATGGTGCTATAAGTTTATTTTTTGAGGGTAGGTTAGGCTGAGAGACTAGCTCAACATCACCTAACAAATTTCATAGCTGAATAGAATCCACACCTACACCTCCCTTAACTTAATCTGACTCAATTATTTCTTTTAAGTAAAAACTGAAGTGTATATCACCCCACAGTGGTTAAAGCACTTGTTGGGTGGTATACTATTTAATTAGACAGGGCATACATTGCCCCATCCCCACGCCCAGTGAGCTGGGTATTCAGCTTACTGACCTCAGAAAGATGAGCCGAAGAACAAACTGCAGTTCAACCACTGTGCCATGAGGGTCCTTATAACATTATCTTGGTTTTACCACATCCATATTTTTAATAGTCCTTCATCCATTTAAACCATTTAAGTATTTTAGTGTGACATTCAACACACTTCTAAGCTGAT